>JBBPDC010168019.1:0-17503 GCA_037974485.1 Hemigrammopetersius urotaenia | reverse complement strand
GGCCTCTCTCATCTTTTTAAGTGGGAGAACTTGCACAATTGGTGGCTGACTAAATACTTTTTTGCCCCACTGTATTTTCTGGATTTGTGCTAGACCAGGGGTCGGCAACCTTTAACGCTCAAAGAGCTGTTTGGACCTGGTTTCCACAAAAGAGAAAACACTGGGAGCCGCAAATCCTTTCTGAAATCTAAAATGAAGATAACACTGCATATATTATTTTTTACATTTATGCTATGTATAAAGACTAGGCTAGTGTGTTGATGGTGAAATTTTATTCATTTAAAGAAAACATTTTGAAAACACAAAAAACGAAACACGTGTATTTTAGTGTTGCAAGATCACAAACTTCAAATTTCGAACTACAACAAAAAAACAAAACAAAAAAACAATGGATAGAATCAGACTCGCGTCTATTGGCCTATTGGAGCAGCAGCAGCAGCTCTGCATAAGACATTTGGGTGTGGTGTAGGCGCATGTACAAACGTATCTTTACATATAATGGTTGTTTTATATGGTTGTGCTTAAGAGACAACATCGACCGGAATCAAACTCCTTGTATGTGTCGTTCACATACTTGCCGATTCTGACTCTGATTCTGATTCTGATTCGGCGACACGCGCTGTACGACGAGCTTGGGTCCAAAGTTCACTGGACCTTTGCTGTGTCCGCTGGCTGTAGCTTGCACTGATGTGTGCCGGCAGGCGGCAGGACTAAACGACAGAACTTACTGCAGCAGCATCGTATCAGGAAGCCGCCTTTCCAGTGTTAAATTTATTTTCCAAAGCCACAGGGAGCCGCAACATAAGGATGAAAGAGCCGCAGGTTGCCGACCCCTGTGCTAGACTAATACTCTTCATATAGTATTTCCCTGATCTGAGAAACACTGCTCTTTGTAAACGTTCACAGAGAAAGTACACCCACTCACCGTGGTGTGAGTACTGCAGGGCACACACAGAGACGCGATGTGGCTGCAGTTTGAGCTCCATCTCGGCAGTCTCCACACTGAAGATCCTAACAGAGCCATCGCTGTAGCCTCCTGCCACACACACACCAACGCCCGACTCGCATGCCTCCACTGGCCGGCTCCAACACACACACTCACAGCTCTGAAGAACATGGTATAATCAGACAGACTACACAGGCAACACACAGAAGGTATGGTGGATTACTCTACATCACAATATAAAGCTGCTCAGTGTAATGTATCCTATTTACTTAACTGCATGTTGATTCATGCGTACTAGATTTTTTTCATTGTTACCACAGCAACCAGCAAAAGGACAGTAAAATTAAAGAGGAAATTTCCAAAAATTATGGTTATTATACAGATCGCTGATAATAATGTACTCGATCACTAATGAGAGGATTATTTTGATTTAAGGATAATGACAGAAGTGTTTTGCTGCATCATACCTGGTTGAGCACCTGAAACTGAACCAGCAGCTCATTGCTAGGTAATGCCCACACTCTCACACTACCGTCTTGCCCACAGGTGACAAAATTACGCTCGTCTGGACTGCACACCACACTGTTTACCTTCACATGCACACATAAAACATAAAGATCAGACACATCTATATACATCAGCCTGGACATAAACAATAAAGCTGGGTATACATGTGTCCACACATGTCCTTAGCTGTGTGTGTACCTTGCTCTTGTGTCCACTGATCAGGCGTATGCTGGTGTTGTCAGCCCAGTTAATGTACCACAGAGTTCCTGCGGTCGTACCCACAATCCCCATGTCCATGACATCATCAAACGCCGCACTCACAACCGTCCCATCCAACAGCATCTCTTGCTCTAACAGCACCTGGGCATTCCTGAGTGGCAGTCAAGTGTGGGGGAAAAAAGGAAGACAGATAAGACAGGGAAGCTGCTCTAAACTTACTAAATTTAGATTTACGATTTATTTACTCAGCTTTAAAAAACAGACAGAAAGAAAATTTCCAAAATAAATTTTCCATTAACACATTCCCTCCACCAGAATAAACCATTTACATAAGATAAGATGAGACTTTATTCATTTAATTTGTTATGGCAGAAAGTGGACAGTACACAAGCAAGGGCAACAAAAAAAACATCAGTATAGAGTAAGAGAGTATACTGTACAAATAATATAGCGATATAAATACAGACGTGTATGTACAAATATAAATGTATACAGTAAGCCCCCGCTTATACACAGATCAGCAGTCGTGGTTTCAGTCTCACATGGCTTTTTTTCTGAGAACTAAACTAATAATTTTTTGCGGAACCCCTGGCACATGCGCGGAAAATACAGCTATCCTCCGCATTTTTTTTTTTTTTTGCTTTTGTGACGTCCGGGCCTTTTTTGCCACGCCCCCTCGTCCTTGTGCTGGGTTGCCCCAATATAAACCCTGCACGAGGACGACGGGACAGATGTCGCAGCTTTTTAATTGTCTATATAAATGTTCATATATTTGTGCTAAATTAGACAAAAATACTAATTTACTAAATACTAATTACTTACTAATTTTGTAACACATATTAATGTGTATTTCCATATAAAAATAACTATAAACGTCTTGGTACTGTGGAGAGGTGGAAGGTTTTAAAGTAGACAATCCGAGCGAGTTATTTATTTCTCGTTGCTGCTGATTGTTTGTCGCCCTTTGACACATCCTTCACTATATTCAGAGGCAGGTGGTTTAAAATTAGCCACGTTATTTATTTCTCCTTGCTGCTGCCCTTCAACGCAGCTGCAGTCCAGTAGTCCCCCCTAGAGCCCTGTATTTTTATTACTGTACATTTTATTTATTACTGTATATAACTGCTTATGCCAAAGAAAACGACAGTGGATATCAAAGAAAACGCCTGTGCATGAATTATAGTACAGTCTATACAGGGGTAATATCGGTATTTACATTCTAGCACTGCTGGAGTGTAAAATGTTCAGTACGGGTTTACCTTTACATTTTCCTTAAGGGTGGTGTATTAAGCTCAAGTTTAAAATGAAGGTAAAATGTTTTGGGAGCATATTTGCAAATTTAGGGTTTACACTATAAAATAGTCATAGTAGCACAGACTTGTGGATGGGGTTTAGGCCACAGTTTGACTTTCCATTAGTTATTAAAATGAACAGAAAACACAGTTTGGGGAGGACTGGTTCTTTCATATTTGTGATGGTGATTGTCACAGAAACTAATTCTAGATCAGCACATGTGATAGAGGTTTGTGTGGGTGTGCATGTACACATATGAATAAGAAGCTCACCCTCTGATAGGATGTGCTAGTTTTCATCAATGAATGCAGCTTCTATGGAAGGCTAACCTCAGAAAAGAGCAAGTGATTCCAAGTTCATCTTCTTATATTTTGTGTTTAATTCAAAACACAGTCCATGGTGAAACATTGCTTCTAACTTAATCGTAAGTGGATGGGGCTAAACTGCTGGAGACTGAATATGAGGATACATGTAAATACTTTAGTCTTTTTTGCTGCTACTGTAATCCAAGTTGTTTATTTTACACTATTTCATGGCAACAATATTTACTTGCTATGATGAGACATCCCATTTTGCTGTTTCTTTATTAAGTTCACACAAACATTTTTCTGTTGTGGTATCAAATTAGGTATTGAGAATTAGTTCACAAATTTCTTCTATGATTTTACCGGCCTTGTTGGACAGTCATCTCGCTGTTTGAAGGTCTGAGTTTTTGGACTGCGGCTGTGGACCACAATCTCAGCTTCTTGCTGTTGCTCCCGGTCACAACCCTGTTCCCACGACACAGTAATACACCTACACACAGAAATATGGACACAGACAAAACAAACATTCATACGAAAGAAGACTGTACAGATATGTACAGATAAGGAAAACATCAAAATGAACACATAATAAACAAATAAATATTCACCAATTTCTCCCTCGTCAGCCTCCCATGTCATAAAGCAGCGACGTGGGTTGCAGTCCCACACGCACACAAGTCCACTGTTTGTTCCCGTGAACAGGGCGGAGTTAGTGTTATAGCACAGGGATGTAACCTCTGCCTCTCCAATCTTCTCTGGCACAGCTACTTTTTGTACCTGGCAATAGAAATAGTCTAATTAGTTCCGAATGGCGTTGGACCAAAACTACTATTATATCAGTATCGGACCCAGTACAGGTACCTGAAAATGGCATCTGTATTCTTTTGAGTCAAGTATATCTATAGAAATATAGTACAGCAAAATTCTAGTTTTTTGAAAGGCAGAACAACTAGATTGGACGTCAAATTTGTATGTGGTGGTGTGAAGAAACCTGCAAGATGTTGCTGACATCTGTGCCAAACAAGCAAGTTACAACATTTTGACTGTTTACTTTCTGTAATTTATGAATTGTGAATCAGTACTGTTTCAGTAAGCTTGATTTCAACTGAGAGATAGGGGGTGGTGTGTGTGTGAGGAAAAGCTCATTTCACTCCAGCTGATATGCATCACAACACGACAGAAAACTCTCAAGGACCGCACAGGCACGGCTAACTATCAGTGTTTAATATGAACAATGTTGACATTAGAAGTGGACTGAAATATCTTGGACTAGAAAAGCAAAAGAAGGTTCATGAAGTAAAGATAATAGAGCAATAAGATTTTTTAAAATAATATATGTACTAGTAATTAATTTTTTTTTTTTTTTAATTTGGAACAGACTGTAAACTTTTCAAAAACAGAGCTCTGCTGCTTTCTGACAAAACAGAAATGCACTGGAATCTTTAAGCACATTTAAAAAAATTTAGTAGTATTAGTAGTTAGTAATAGTAGTAATAGCAGTATTGCTACAACCTTATGATGAAAAATATACATATAGTTTAGTTTATTTCTAGAACCATTGACGGTAGGAACGAACTAATGTGGTTTTCTGAATCAGTTTGCAAAACATGACAAAGAAACATCAAAAATTGCAATGAAACAGACCTTTGAAAAAATGTGCTACCCAGTGTTACAGACCAATTACTGAAATCGCAAATATTAAACATGTTCAACATTTAAGACTCATCATGTTGGAGAGTGAAAAGGGTCAACATAGTGTAGAGGGAATGAGCAAGAAATGCATGTGCATTTTTGCGTCCGTGTTTGTATGTTTACCTGTAGCTCTGCCCCAGAGCCACGTGTGTGTATGTGACAGAAGAAGACAGCGTTGGAGCCAGTGAAGGCGAGTTGGCTGGCACTGCTGGGACAGAACGCTCCCTCATGCAGTGGAACATCCACACTGACCGCACAGAGCAGCTCAAACGAGTGTGTACTCCACAACGCCACCACCGACTCCACAAAATCCCCTGCACAGGCAAGATAACGTCAGAGAGATTACATCGCAACAAATGATTTTTAAACATGAATCATCATATTTTCAAACAGCAGCTTATATCTACCAAGGCTGTAACATTTGGTGGTGGACAGACAAATTTCTGTCAAAATAACGCTACACAAAATAAAATCTCCTTACTGAGGATGCCATATAAAAATGCCCCAACATCACTCAGAGCAGTGCAGGTGGTGACACTGAACCACACTACTGCAATGTGCCACTGACCCATGGAGAGAAGATAGAGGTCATCTCTGGAGAACGCCAGGCTCTGAACTGATCCTTTGTGGTAAGAAATGCTGTTTCTGCGGGAACCATCCTGAACGTTCCATATGCAGATGAGGCTCTTGGATTTGGTCCCGCCTACTGATGCAGAGGCTACCATCTGGACAGACAACAATAAACAGTGATTAAATGAGAAGCCCATGCAAAATCAACAATTTAATGTGATTAGTGTGACATTTGATGGAATTGAATAAAATAACATTAGCCAAAATAAACTCAACCCGAATGCATTTTCCTATATTTTATTTTTTTATTTCATTTTTAGAAATATGTTAAACTCAGCACACTAGAAATTGTGGCATAAAATGTGCAGGAAACATATTTAAGTTTATCTCCTTTAAAGGATGTGTGATTATTTTTGGTTAGAAAATCAACAAAGCATGTAAATCTGACCAGAGGTGTTCAAACTTCTCCACATGACTGTATATAATTAGAGGCAAAACCATAATTAATCATGACCTATACTTTTATATTTAGATTCTGTAATGAGAGACAAATAAAGAACTAATTACAGATACAGTTAATGAAAAGTTTGCATCACCACATTTTATATGTAATTTACAGAAAGCATAGCCTCTTGCACTACTGTCAGCAGCTGTACCTGTGCATCATGTGTGACCACGAGGGTCGAGATTTCCTCACTGTGCCCGAGCCAGTGCCTCTGAGAGCCAGTGTGAAGATTTTCCACTACAACTACACACCCACAGGAGTACACAAACAGGCCTGCATGCAAGCACACAGTTAATTATGAAACCCCAGTGTCTAAATGCAGAATTCTGGGTGTACACACACACACACACACACAAACACACACACACACCCCTATACATATACATCTGCTCAGAAAAGACAATTGCACAGTCACCAGATTAACATACAAAAACATGTTTAAACAGAACTATATTAAGTGGACATGCCTGTTTCTCAACAAACCACTGCTCTTAGGTTTTGTTATTATTAATATTTTTATTCTACCAGTGTTTTTGCCATTACTGTTGGCAACTTTCCAGCCCTGACTTGGGTATTATCCTGACGGGCGGAGTATTGGTCATTTGAATACTGTATGAATACTGAGAGGAGAGGAAGGTTCAAGCACTGTGATGTCAACATACTCTGAAGCTAGAAGCAGATCAGCAGAAAATGGGCAGAGATGAAGGGAGCACTCTAGTTTTCTGTTCTTGTCACTGTTAAATAAAATTAACGTTTAAAAGAATTGTCACAAAAAAGACCCACAGAATCGTGACAACAGCTCAAATATTTCTTCTGACATCAAAGGTATTTCTCTTGCTGCAGTAACAACCTTTAGGCTTTACTCAAGATGCTGGATAATTGCTAAGAGGATTTATAATTTTCAGCCATAAGAGCAGGTGCTGAGGTTGGATGAACACCAATTCACTCCCCAAAGCACTGGATAAAGCTCCATCACTCCAGAAAACACAGTTTCACTGCTCCCCAACTCAATTCTCAAAAGCCCTCTAGCTGATATTTGGCACTGGCCATGATGGCTTTAGGCTCATGTGTAGCTGCCCCAGAGTGTCCCATTCTACTGGCAGCTTTTCTACAAAGATTATACAAGCTATGTGTGCACAACTGAATACCTGACACAGCCACAGGAACAACTAATTGGAAGAGGTGTTTGTATACTTTGGGACATTACTTATTTTACTTATTTCTTAAAAAAAATAAATAAATCCTTTCCCTTGACTTCTCTATGACTTACGTTGTTCTTCTCTATGTCTTATGTATTGTTGGGTTAGGTGCTGGCTAATTGTTGGGTTAGGTGTATGACAGTTGTTGTATAGATGCTCTGACTGCAGTATATTGGTTAAACAGTTGACTCGGAGTTAAGCTGTTTTCAAGTAAGAAACAGTTGTGGACTTCTTAAGCACTGCTGTACGTCGCTCTGGATAAGAGCGTCCGCCAAATGCCATAAATGTAAATGTAATGAATCATTTGTTTTCTTCTGGTGTCTCTTTACCTGTGTCTGGATTCCAGGCCATGTTGTTCCGTCCATTGCCATTGTAGCCAACCACAGCTTTGAGAGTCAGGCCCTCCTGTCCAGGAGGTGGAGTTATAGCACTCTGACAGAGATGGGAAGACAAAAGGAGAGGGTTAGGATCTAATAGCATTATCCATAATGGTTATGGTCCTTGATGAGGACACCAAGGTATCATAGATACCAGTCACAGTATCTTTTTTGCTTTAATGTATTTCAGCTAGTAATCATATGAGCCAATGCTAACAGGGCACAATGTCATTTTTAAGTAGTACACACTACTGATATCTCTAATATAAACTTAATACATGTAGCACAAAATAGGAATTCATTAAAAAAATGTATATATTCAAACAGAAAGTGATATGCTGAGAACATTATGAAAGACATGACATGCAAAACCATGGATAGGTTAAAACAACAAAAACAAACAAACAAACAAAAAGATGAGGTACCGGGTTCATCACAGATGTCTTGTAACGTGGCGTAAAGTGTTTGTAACAGTCTGGGCAGTCTGCCTTCAAATCCTCCTTGTTTTCCTCCATTCCGATCTGATTGGTTAGAAAAGTGACTGAGTCTTCAGCAGGCAACCTCTCAGTGACTCGCAGGAAGGAGGCATGTCTGGGAGCAGGAGAGTGGGTGGGTCCAGACTGGAACTCTTCATCATCCCCATCATCACCAAGTGACAGGAGAGAAGAAGCTGTCTCAGAAACAAAGACACAATTAACACAGATTTAGACTGCAAAGAACAGGTTCTAAGTAACTAGTGTTACATTAAAAAGACCACTTAAATCTACTATTCATTATTTAAGTGATGCATTATTTATGGAGTAATGAAATGTTTTTAAATTTCATTTGATGATTTAACAACCGGGTGTGTTTACACAACTGCCGAATTCCAATAACAATCAGTGTGCATGTAAACAGCATAGAGCCCAACTGGATCCCGAGAATTCTAGTTTAGTAATCAAGTGATTACTACTCATGATTTTTCTGTATGAATGCAAATTGAGACCAAGACAAAGACATTTATCAGGGACTATACTTTCATGAGTTTATTGGAGAGCGCTGTCAAGTATTGTCCTCTGCATTTAACAGTATCTTGTACATCCTGGGAATCGAACACACAACCTTCCGATCGCAGGGGCAACTCCCTAACCACCAGGCCACCCCTCAAGTCAGTATTTCTGAGAGCTTATTTCTGCTTAAAATCTGCTTTTGAACTATTGCATGTGTCCTCACTCACCTCCATGTCCAGCCTTTCCTAAAGAGCTGGCGTTCAGAATGGGCAAAGAAGAGGAGGGGCGGGGTGCTGCCTGCCGAGGCATTCCATTAAACCCTTCCTCACACTGTTCAGCAGAGACGGCTGAGAACAAAAATGTTCATGTGATTACAGTTTATCACTCCAATATCTTCACTGTCAAAACAAAATGTTCTCTCCATTTTTGTCTTGTATGAAAACATCAATGAATGAACAGAAATACAAAAGTTTTGCTTTTTCCGCTTCTCCAGTAAATTGATCATTTATAGATACATGGTTTTGATTATACAGAGAGAAGTCTTTATTTAAATTACGATAAAATACTTTGTCTTTACCTGCCCTGGAAAGAGAGCCAACCAAACCTTTGCTTGCTTTACAAGGAGAGGTGACAGCACTTGGAGAGCTGGGGCTGGAAAAAAGAGGAACACATACAGGAGGATTTACTAAAAGAGGCACTAATAACGTACAGTCTACACAATTTGGTTGGGTAGGCCTGTTTAACAGGTTATCTATGATCTACTCATTTCTGGTTAGGGCATCCGCCCTGCGACCAGAAAGTCCGGGTTCGATTCCCAAGACCACTAGGCACTGCTGAGGTACCCTGAGGAAGGTACCGTCCCCACGCACTGCTCCCCAGGTGCTGTGTTCGTAGCTGCCCCCTGCTTCACTTGGTGAATGGGTTAAATGCAGAGGTTGAATTTCGTGCTGTTCACACTGTGTGCTGTGGTGTGTTCACGTATGACAAATGGTCACTTTCACTTCACTTATATAAACAAGGCACAATTTGGTAATTATCATATCATTGTATATGATGTTCATCCTGGATATGTCATTTTTGTATTTAAGCATGTTTAAACTAACTAGGAGAAAGAAAGTTTGTTCTAACTTCCATTTAATTGGATGGGTGTCTCTCAGCAACAACAATGTCAAAAATAAGACAAGCATAGCAAACAGCACAGTACATATAACTATGGAAAATGTAAGAACCAGATGAAAATTCACAAATGTGCTGGATTGGGTTGTTAATTGGTGCCGGTTGTTTGCAAATATTGATTTTTAAACAGTGCAGTTACATCAGAAAACATAATTAATGGAATGATGATATTGTGATATTGTGATGCATTGTTACACCCCTCATAGTGTACATCACCAAGTTGGCAAGGAGGGTGAGCCGGCATACAGGGATGCATCACCAACCTGCTCTTTAATACCACAAAAACAAAAGATAAAACTAACATCCAGTCACTCATCATCAGCAGTGCTTTTTTGCAGCACCTCCCAATGCTGCAAAAAAGCAATAGACATTTCACAGGACTCATCACACCCAGATCATTGCCTTTCCCAGCTTTTGCCATCAGGCAAAAGACAGAGCATTGAAAACCAGAACAAACTGCCTTAAAACCAGCTTTTATCCAAAAGCAATCATGACCCTGAACTCAAAATAGAACTGTTCGCCATAATGTGCAAAATCTCCATAATGTGCAATACCTTCTCACTATTTGCAATATCTCCATTATGTGCAATATTGTCTCATAATGGAGCAAAGATATTAGTCTATAATGTGTACTACTATTATTATTCCTTTGTTATTTAACACGGTCTTATTTTATTCCTGTCTTTAACTATGTGCCTCACACTGAGTCAACTGAACCCTATATTTTGTTGTTCCTTGAAAAAGTCACAATGGCAAAGATTTATCTTAGTAGTAAATCAGGGTAGGTGGCTTACAGTAATGATCTGCCCTCAGTATTTTGTCCTTTGAGATCTTTTGTATATGCAATGAGAAAAAAAGCAATCACACTTTTACTCTTTGTAATAATTCATAACTGTCACTTTTCACCAAAACAGTGTTTGTGAAAGACAGGAGTGTCCCTTAATCACTTCAATATTTTCCGTATCTTTGTACCTGAAGGTTGGCATCTGTGGGTGAGCCAGGAATTCCCAGAAAAAGATGGCATCACCAACTGACAAAACACCCATCTGGTCAGGGGTAAAGCACACTTGTGCAATGGGCTCAGAGTGGCCAATGAACACCTGTGAGACACACACAAAAAAACACACACACACACACAGGCAAAAATGACCGAAATATCTATGTCAAACTTCTACCTCAAAACACAACTTTGATAAGCACGTTATGTCCCATGTACTATAGTGAGGGCCAGCATCACAATCTGACAACATTTAAATAATGATGACATCGGCTGCTATCGGTGAGAAACAAGTGTCTCATGACAAAGAGAACTCATTGGTATAAATGAGTTCTCTTTGTGCATTAATATAAAAATGAGAAATAACATACACACAGACACACTCACCTGTGAATTGATGTCTAATTTCATATTGTAGTCCCACACCTTCACAGCATTGTGGCCGGCTGTAAGCAGGTAACGTCCGTCCTCGCTAACAGCCAGAGATGCACACTGATGCTTATGCACCTCACCCACCTGTGAAAACACATGGCACAGAACACATGCCTGTAATAGGTAGGTCAAAGTTTCAAGCATGTTCCATGTGGTGAGATTTGGCAGTGTTGAAAAGGGGATGGGAGAGGGCTTTAGTGTTAGTGCCATCGTGCTCACTCTCAGGCAGACTAGCAGACAGGTGGACTTAAGACACTCTAGCCAGGGACATTAAAGCCCCTGGACCTAGAGATACATGACTGGGTTTAATTCAGCAACGCATGGATCAAAGCAAAATAACGCTTTATTACCCCCTTTATTGTGTGTGTGTGGGGGGGTGTTGGTTGTTGTGTACCCCCTACACCACCCCCCTCCCAAAAAATTGGTTTCTTCGGATCTGCATCATTCTCTAAATTGAGATTTAGTACCTTCTATTGGTGGAAACCCGTCGTAGCGACGGAAAACTTTAATCCATTACAAAGCCATGCCAGATACAAGTTGTGGAACAGTTTAACTCGACCTGTGACTCACCCTTAGTGCTGCTTTCCCTGATAAAATTACCAAATCAAATTTAAAAAATGAACTTAAAACAGGCGACTCATCAAAGCTGCAGCTATTTTGACACAAAAAAACTGTTGTCACCTACTGGGTATATCCAGAACTGCAGTATCAAAAGTATGGTTTATAATGAAATATTTTAGTTCTTAAGCACTCATAAGAGTATTAATATAGACAAAAGTCCAGGGTAACCACACTACCTACTTTAGATGGCCCATGTCAAAGTTCAAGGCAGCACTGTTTAAATGAATAAATGATCAGGCTCTTTCACCTCTCTCAGCAGACGTCCAGTGTTTCTGTTGACCCACAGGATCTTATTGGCTGAAGTGGTGATGAGCAGGTGGGAGAGGGAGGATGGAGAGAAGCAAACTTTCAACGCTGAGTCCAGTGTAGTGCTCTCAATATCCAACACACTCACATCTATACGTAGTAACTACAACACACAATATACAAAAACATATTTAGCATAAATAGTTCAAAGGATTTCCATTTTCTTTTTTTAAATTTTCTATTTAGTGCATAAACATGTACAAAGTTTCACAATTCAGTCCCAAGTCCATATAGTCTATAGTAGGGGTCACCAATCTTTTGAAATTGAGAGAAGTACTGAGCCATACAAAGGGCTACCAGTCTGATACACTAGAACACAAGAGTTTACTTAAACATACAAAACATTGTGTATAATAAACATGTTTTAAAAAAAACATTGTCATTTTCAACTTGATATAAATACAAATGTGATTAAATAAGAATAGCAACAGGATAAAATTATTAAATTAAATGTTAGCTGCTGCTCACTGGTGAGTTGTACTATTTTGAGAACGGGTCCTCGGGCTACTTGTGGTCCTTGGGGGCACCATATTGGTGACCCCTGGCCTATAGGTAGACCTCAGTGAAGAAGAAAAAAAAAAAAAAAATATATATATATATATATATATATATAAATAAATAAATAAAAGTGCGACATGAGCATTTATCAAGCTTCCAAGATAAATATGGCAACATGCGGTACCTCATCAAGTGAGTGTGCATCCATGATGGTAACGGTGTATTCACTGGGACCAACAAAAGCCAGGCAGCGACTATCTGAGCTCACAGCCAGAGCATCTGGACCTCGATCTGTGCCTTTAGCAACCACATTACCTTAATGATACATAAACACCTACAGATTAGTTATCTTATCCATTAACTGCTTAATTAAGATAGGATAGAACTTTATTTATCCTGAGGGACATTATTTTGTCATTCACATGCTCAGTGCAACAGAAGATTAAAAGATCCAATAGAGAATAGTTTTAAAAATCGACAATAAACAATAGCGCAACAAAACTACAGAACATTAACATTGTAGCAAGATATATGATGATTTTGACACCATATTCATAACAAATGTAATACCATTATCTTGATATTTAATATCAATGACACACACCTTAAGTACTCACACTGCCATGCAAAGATGTGTAACAACAGAGTATTGATACAGTGGAGTATGGTATAGTATGGTCCCATGCTGAGTCCCAGTAAAAATATTTAAGATTACACAAAAGCCTCCAACAATAAGTACAATTTCAAATGTATCACTGTTTTATTTGCTGACTGTTTTGTGCACCTTACGACCACAGTCAACACTTCAAGCAGATTTATAAATAGCTTTCACTAGCTTTCACACTTATGTGAGCTTAATTTTTCAGCAGTGTAAATACATCCTCACTAATATACATTCATGAAGTTGGTAAATGTATTCTAAACATATTAAAACTGCATTCTCTGCAACGCTGACTAACCAAGCACTCGGACGATGTGGTATTCTGGTTCAGAAGCTTTGTAGAGAGCCAGATTCCCCAGAGATCCAGCACTGTACATGTGTTCACCATCGGGAGAAAACACCAGGCCCACTACTGCACCGCGATGCTGTCTGTAATACCACAGTTAATAAACGTCATACCACATACAAATGTGACCCACATGCATTATCTACCCCTCTATAAACATGCATATCAAACAGGTGACTAATCTGGTTGCATGTATAAAGATGCTGAGCAGGCCCAGCTGACCTTGATTTTGGATGAATCAAAGGAAAAACTGCTAAGTGACTTTGAGAGAGGGTTCATTATTGGGGTACAAAGGACAACAGATACTGATGTGATACTTAGGAAACCTTGGAACACATATCTCTGCAGTGCATAAACCCCTCACTACAAAGATCAAAATGTATCTACAGAGATGTGGAAAACAGTGATATGGTCAAAAGAATCATTCTTCCACTATGGATGGATTAAAAAAAAAAAGTATGATATTTATGGTGTTTATTTTGGAATTGCATTATTATGCACTTGAGAGGCTACGCTTTGTGACATCTGTTTGCATCTAAAACACACAACAAGGTCTTCTTGTTGGTTGCAGAACCTTTTGCAGTCGGCTGTGAGAACCTCAAGTCACAAAAGGTTGAGAATTCCTGCTTTAAAGGAAATCAGCTACGTTGTTGAAATTAAATGCTCTGCTAAAATATTTATATCCTGATGGGAATAGTCTCTTCCAGGATGACAATACCCCCATAATCGACAATGGTCACTTAATCACTTGATGATCAGGAAAGTGATGTAAAACTAATGTAAATCACTAGGCACTGATCAAGACAACAGATCCAAAGACTTGCAAACTCTATGTCATGGTGTACTGATGACGGTCTGGTTGCTTATGGTGGCCAACATCTTACTAAATCTTTTTCTTTGTATTTGTCACCTTCCTGCATTCTTCTACACATCATGCATCTACACTCTAAAAAGCTAGAAGTAATGTAGGCCTATTTGTGTGAGAGTAATTGTCTGTAAATTAAAGCAACTAAAGACATTTTCAGTGCTTTGGTACACAACAAGACCTCCAGGAACTTTAAATAAGTTTTAAAAACAGAACAACCCAAACTACTATATACTTTGTGCACGTGTTCCAGTACCTGTGCTGTGCCAGTAAGCTGGATGTGGGGATGTCAAACACTCTCAAAGTTCCAGAGCTGGAGCCACAAGCGAAGACTGGCAGGCTAGGATGGAACGCCACTGAGCACGGTGCATCATCATCCTCATCAGACACAAAGTCATACAGCTACATCGAGAGGGGACAGAAAAAGCGCAGTGTGTGAGAGAGAGAAAGGCAGCATCAAAGAACACTTACTGTAAGAGCTACGGACCTGCTGTGTGGAGTCCATGTCCCATACACGAACGGTGCAGTCTCTGGATGCCGTGGTGATTTGCCTCCTGATTCCATCCACGCTGAAGCCCAACACTGTTGCTGTGTGGGACCTCATCAATGTACGGTAACCACGACTACTGACATCCAAGTAACCAAGATTTCCTGTGCTGGTGGCTGCCAGCACACTCAGGCCATCAGAGGCTACATTTACCAGACTGACTGGCCCTTCATGTTCTACACACATACAGATAAATATGCAAATGTTTTGTTTAAATTGAGAAGCCAACAAAAAAAAAATGCACTGTTTATCAATTTGTCAGTGTGGTGGGGTCTGACGGTGTGGCACTGACCTGCCTCCAGGAGGACAGAGGAAAAGTCAAGTGGCCAGAGACGCAGGAATCCATCTTCTGAGCCAGTGGCACAGAATGACCCACACACACTAATGCTGTTCACTGAAATGCCTGGACCTACATACACACCGTGGAGAAGATAGATTCATTTGATTCAATTCATTTGTTGTCAGTTCCATCCGCTAGTATTGTACCCCATTACATATTGCGTTCAAGCTGGCAGGGTTAAGTCTTGTACATGCTTCAGTCAAGTCATATGAAGCATCACCATACACATACTGCTGCACAGGACAACTAAACTCACTTTACTCTTTCTTGATCCCTCTTACCTGTGTTGAATGTCTGTTTCTCTCGGCGGTGGGAGTGGCTTTGCTGAGCTGGGAGGAGCCTTCTGACATTCTTTATTGCGACAGAAACATAGTCAATGTCCAGGATGTGGCCACTCTTAGAGCTGGCAAACCTGCATCACACCACACAAACACAATTACTAATTAACACCCACAAATTCGCAAAATCATTTCTTCAAATGTCTGTCTCTGCTCTCACAGTGTACGGTCGTCTGGATGCCGGTCAGGAGTGTGTCCCTGCTCGAAGGCCAGATCAGTGAACTCGAGGTTGTGATACTGTCCCAGGTTAACAGGACATGAGCGCAGAGAACCACCTCGCACACGCCATAAACGCACATTACTCACACCACATGACACCATACTATACACACAGAGACACAGAAACAAATAGCAAGTAAACTATAAGAACTTTAGAAAACTGAGCCACGAAAAACAAACAAAATCACCAATATACTCGATATACCAACACATGAAATGAGCCACATTTGAATTCACTTTAGAAAATCATTCGTGACCTGATCTGGCAATAATTGTGATCTCGCAATTATTCTCAGGATGAAACTTTGGGAGATTAATTTGGAAGACCTTTTCTTTCATATAAGACCGATATTTTTGATGTTTTTCCAACATAATCGGCCTGTATCTAAATAAATAGAATACCGACTTCCGACTCATTACAACACATCGGGTCACATTCTATTGAAAAAGAACAGCAGTTGAAATAGGCTTTGAGCTCTGTTTATGTGACTGGCCTTATAAGAGTTTGAGTGTGTGTATGTGTATATACCGTGTGTCATCAAAAAAAGCTATCTTCATGGTCTGAATGTCAACATCCGTGTGAGCTTTAGCCATGACTGTGACTGGGCCCCCTTTAGTGACGTGCTGTGTGTTCCACACCACAACCATCTACCCAACACAAAACACAGAGAACTATCAACACATGAGCCTCCAAACAAATAAAATATACAAGAACTATCAAGCTATCGGTTTTATAGATTTGTAGAAGAAAAAAATATTTTTAACTTGCAACTTATGTTAATCATAGTATAATTATTAGCATTTTAGCTTAAATGTAGCAGCACTTACTGTTTTGTTGTGTTTGTCTCTGCCCACTCCACACAGAACACTTCCACTATAGGAGAAACTGGAAACACAACACAGAAACCATCTGTAGTTTAAACGCAGGAGACGGAAAAGGTGACATGCATACATATATATAGTGCATGCATGTATACATATATAAACCTGAGAGTGCAGAGCGAGTGTGTGTGTGTTTTAATCAGGGTCAGACACTGTCCACTGCAGTAGCTCCAGAAGCGAACCAGACAGTGTGTGCCTGTTTGAGCTGAGGCCAAGAGAGACGAGCTTGAATTCAGTGCCAGTGCAGAGACCTGGGACACACACAGCATACAAGTCCTGTAACTTTTTTTCTGTTCCAAGCGTCTGCTTCTAAACATATAAACAGTGACTGAGCTGATCTGTGCAGTTTACACACTTTGTCTGTGTGGCCAATGAAAAATCGCTGCTGTCCAGACGAGACTTTCATGCTGACAATGAGTGCATGACATGGATACACCACCTCTTCCCCCTCAGTAGCCCATATAGCCTAGAGAGAGAGCGAGAGAGAGAGAACTTGTGAGGGAGACAGTATAATTTTAAAGGACTATTTATGTCTCACTCACTGTTTCACTCACACATCTTGTTGTTGCTCCACCAAAGCCAATGATTCTACTCAGCTTCATTATGGGGTCAGGGTGCAGCTTCTGGAAAATCAAATGCTCTTATTATTATTATTATTATTATTATTATTATT
>JBBPDC010168008.1:0-16226 GCA_037974485.1 Hemigrammopetersius urotaenia | reverse complement strand
AGTGTGAACAACACAAAGTTCTTCCTCTGCATTTAACCCAGGAACTCAAATGTATGAGGTGTCACTGGCAGTTTTGCGATTTAAGCGTCCTGATCTCATGGTGAACACCCAAACCACCAACCATATCTTTCTCTCAGCAGTTTTGTAAAAAGAGATTTTGTAAAGTTTTCAGAAAAAAAAAAATATATAATATATTGTTTGCATGATATTTCTTTTTTTTTCTGAGGTTGAAGTTGAAACTGAAAACAAGGCACAGAGGCACCACAAAGAAAAAAGACAAACCATAACTGTAAGCACAAAGTCACATTGCAGTTAAAAGTCACACCCTCACCTCGCTTCTCAAAACAGCACCTATGGCTCTAAACACTGTACAGCACTATTATGTTTAATTATGTTATAATTCTCTTTGCAATGAAACCTTGAAAGTAGACAGTATCCACAGTATGCTCAGAAGTATATTATGTAATGTGACACAATGCAATAAACTGAAATTAATCATCTTATTGCCCAAGCCTAGACATCGTTTGCATATTTGAGCATGTGTTTATTAAACAATGCAGTGTACTCACTTTTACCAGTCTTTACAGACCGCATTTTTCATCCATTTATGTTATTCTGAGAAGAGAACATAACAGCATATTAGCATTTATAGTCTCTTTTGCACTTTTCTTCTGGTCAGGAGTCAAGAAAATGTTCAGAAAAAAGTATGATGCTAGAAAGCTGTAACTTCAATAATTGTCTACTGAGATGGAGACAGTAATGAAAGGACAGAGGGGAAGCAAACATGAAGAAGACAAGAAGCATGAGGAAATTGTGATGAAAGAGCTAGATTGACCCTAAAAATGTTGGTTATTTCCAAACATGACAAACCTGTGGCTCCCGTTCTCACACCAACTTCTCGTGCCTCACTCTTTTCAGTCTGAAGACGTACAGTATGTCCCCTTTCTGTAGGTCTGTGCATGGTGAGGGTGGGGGGAGGTTGCTGTCGCTTAGGAAATGATTAACAGCCATGAACACTTGGTGTTAGTAGTGAATTTCTTTCTCTCGTGTCCAGTGCTATAGAGACTGAGGATTAAATCAGATGATAAGCCCTGATTTATTCGTCAATGGAACTGTATAATTACAGCTGAATAGAAGCATGTTTCACTCTGCACTAACTTATAGCACACAAGATCCTAGAAGATGATGGGTAATTTCTATGTTACGTTATTTCCTGTTTGTCTCTGCTGTGAAATGCTCTGTTCATGGCGTAACTCAAACCCTTGCTGTTTGGCAAAACATCACATAAAGAGTAAGAGGCAGAGAGTTTTATTGTCATTATATTTTCATGCAATGAAATTCTTGTGACACCTTGTGCAGATAATACATTTACAAAATGGGATAAGCAGCATGTCACAAAATAAATATCTGGAGGACAGTATGTATGTGCAATACATGTGTGTGTTTAATTCAATCTGTTACAAATTGTTTACATTTAATTTGTAATAAATGTGAATGTGAAAAACTGGTTATTAATAGACAGTTCTTTGATTATTTTTCAAATTTATGACATGAATACGCATTTGCGTAAATATTGGTTGTAAATAATAATAGACACTAATAGATTACCGTCTGGGCCTTTTTTATTATTTTATTATTATCACTGTCCTTGTGGGCAGAACCACGGAACCCCCTACGGGGAGCCCCTCACTGTCCTCATGGGAGGAACCTCCTACTGGGAGTCCCTCCTTGTCCTTGTGGACGGAGCCCCCTCCAGGGACTTTCATTAAAATATCCAAGATGGCGCCGCACGTACAGCAGCTCTGTCCTGTTTGTTGTTTCTTTTGGCATGTTTTAATGTTTATTTTTCTAGTTTTCTGTTTTTCTCTCATTTTTTTAAACCTCTATTTGGTTGTGCAACGAGGGGTACAACTTTCATCAAGTTTGCACTACTCTACGTTTTTCTTTGCCACCTGTTTTAAGTTTGTCTCGGGGGACACTTTAAGCGGCGGCTCTATTGTTTACACTTGTGACCAGCTGCTAGCTCTTAGCCGGGCTGATCTCCGCTACACTGCAGGAAGCACCGCAGTGTCCTCTTGGGCAGAATGCCCAATGGGGAACCCCTCGAGGGCCACCAGGATGGAACCCCCTTGGGGGAGACCCTCCTTGTCCTCCGGGATGGAGTCTACCCATGTTCTTGGGCACCCTCTGGGGCCTCTGAGTCTCTGCTAACCCACTCCAGGGTGTACGAGAAGGCCCTCTTGGGCCTTCAAGCTACTACTAGCACCCTCTAGGGCCTTCAAGCCGCTACTAACCCCCTCTAGGGCTTCCAAGCTGCTGCTAACCCCCTCTAGGGCCCCTGAGCCACTTCTAAACCCCTCTAGGGCCTTTTTTCGCAATAATTTTGAAATTTTGAAATAAAATGCGCAAAAAAATATTGCCATGAAAAAAATATGGAGAATATTTGCAGGTCCCGCATTGTTGAGGAGAATTCCGCGTATGGTTCTCATAAAAAATCCACGTGTTACTGGGGGAGTCCTGATCCACGTAAAACTGTATACGAAAAGATAAGCAAGAAGACTAATTAGTCAGTGGACAGTGGAATAGTGAGGCTGCAGGGAGTAGAGCCAGTGAAAGTGGGGTAGTTCAAATACTTAGGGTCAACAGCTGAGGAGGACAAGGGCCTCACATGACGGGCTCTCCACAAGTAAAGGGGGAGGGCTGGAGACAGAGCAGAAAGATAGAGGAGAGAAGGACTGGAGAGAGTGAAGGGAGTAGATAGAGGTAGTGGGAGAGCCCATGGTAAGGTCTCAGCCAGAGCGGTGGTGGTTTTGAAGCTCCGCTATGGGTGCTTAGGTGGACATTTCCCAGGCTGCACGTCACAATACCTGTAAATATTTAGCACCTAATACTCTCTTCTGGTTCTCACCCTGTCCTGAAACTTGAATATGTCACTATATTGTTAGTCACTTTGGATAATAGCATCTGCCAAATTACTGTAATGTAAGCTCATTAGAGGGACAGCTGGAGTTTCAGAAGAAAAGAGAATCGAGATTGTGTTGGTTTGGACATGTGCTGAGGATAGGTTCTGAGTATGTTGTGAGAAGGATGCTGAGGATGTAGCTGCCATGGAACAGGAAAGTGAAAGACCTAGTAGGAGGCTTATTTATGTAGTGAGGAAGGACATGCAGGCAGTTGGTGTGTGAGAGGAGAGATGCAGAGGAAATGGAGAAATTGTGTTTCTATCGCAGTCAAGTATGAACTATGTTTTGTGGCCCGCAACAGCTTTTTGCATAAAAGTGACAGAGCCCTGAAACAGCTCATTTTGAAAGGGACTGAAACAGTCAAGAATAAAGCTGGTGAGATCTCTTTATGTGAGAGTGATTTTGTGTAATTTTTGCATAATATGTCCCCTTTAAGCCATTAGCCTAGATGGCTGAAAAATGTGGCCAAACCTTGACTGCCGTCAGCCTATATTTGAAACACTATAAGGTGGTAAACTTTCCCCCCAGTATCTTTTCATGAGTGAAGGACAGAGTAAATAAAATAAAAAAATGCCTTTAGAAAATTTTCTGAAATTGCCAACAGATTCGTTTTCTTTTAATTTTTTAAGTTCTGTAAACCCTGCGTAATTTCTTATTTAAATGTACAGCCGTTTCCTTTCAAATGCTTTTAAGAACAATATTCTTATTTGGAAATTAGGGGGAATATTGTCAGCAGCATAAGGCAAAGCTGTTCAGTTCAATACTTGCAGCTAAAAGATAAGAGAATCTGAACACTTTTGTAGTGGTCTCTTATTTTTTTCCAGAGCTGTAGATAATTATTGAAACTCATTCTTATTATTCCTGACTAGCATCTTATAGGCTCTAAACAAAGGTCAGAGCTTTACATTTTAGCATGTATAGTTTTAAATCTAATGTTCGTGAGGTATTTCTTTTCATTTCTGAAACACAACTAAAATATCCCCATGAAAAGGGTGGCACCCTTTACATTTACGGCAAAAAATGTTGGTTTGCTGGACATCAGTCGCAAAAACACATCCTGAGAGAGGTGAGTGGCGAGAAGCCAAGAAACCAGGCAGTATTGGCTTATCTCAGATTGAAAGGTGGCTTGATGATTGGCAGGAAGGATCTACTTTTGTCATCAATCTTCTCATCAAAGAACACGGCGAAGTCTTTTGTCCCTGTTGGGGTTAGCTTCATTAGCTTTAGCCTCATTGCAATCAGCTAGATTAGGCTCACCTGGCGTAATTAGGGGGCGTGGCTTATACTCACCCTCAAGTATAAACGAGATACACGCTGATCTAGAATCTGTTTGTGCTTGTGGTGTCTACTTAGTTGTATCTTCATCTAGTAAGCTAGCTTGAGTAGACGGTTGCACTGTCTACACTCACCTTCTCATTTTTATTCTGTTTGATTTACTTTTTACAACAGAAAATGTGTCGCGCCTATACCTGTTCACATATCCTGCAGGCCAAGAAGATACAATCCCCATCGGCATGGGAGAAACCACAGTAACCTTTCTCAGCTGCTTCTTTCTCCCCAGCCTTCTACAGAAGTTCATGGTGGTCTGTGGAATTGCCAGTCCTGCATCAAAAAAGCTGACTTGATCTATGGACTGGTGTCTCTCCACTCTTTCCACTTCCTGGCCCTCACAGAGACCTGGATCACACCGAAAAACTCTGCTACATGTTTACTTCTCTCACGTAGTTGGCATTTTTTGCCTCTCACTCTTTCCCAGCTCAGGATCTCATCCTTTGAATTCCATTCTGTTACTATTACCTATCCAACTGAGCTCCATATCATTGTCCTTTATCGTCCACCTGGTCCTCTGGGCAACTTTATCAAAGAACTAGACATCCTCCTGAGCTCATTTCCTGATGATGAGTCTCCACTCATCCTCCTCTGGGACTTCAATCTGCCAGATGAAGAGTTGAAGACATGCGAGCTTGCGATGCTCCTATCGTCCTTTGGCCTGTCCCTCTGCGACTCTCCTCTGAGAGCAGGCAACACTCTTGACTTCGTATCGACCAGGTCTCTATATATAGACAATTGGCAGAGTGGATTAATTGAGCTGTGGAGAGATTAATTTACCTGTATGACAGAAGGTCACTGGTGGCTGATTCAACTGAAGATAGACAGAGGTTAGTGGAGTAAGGGAGATAAAGAAGAATATAGAAGGAGAGAGAGGACAGAGATACAGAGGTTAGATTTCTGCTAGTAATTGTGTTACACGTGGGTGATGAGACAAGAAGGTCTGAAGAGAACATTTGAAAGATAGATGATGGTCAGAGACATGTTGAGGAGTGGACATTATACTGAATGTATTAATCTGGTTGATGCCAAGTCCAGAGTGTTGCCTGCTTTGTGGGTTTGGAGAAGTCTTGTCGAGAAACAGGCTAAAGGACAAGCTGTCATGGACTTTTTTTTTTTTCATTATTACTATTCATTTAATATTTTTTCTGTCATTAGAAAACCACTTCATTGCAGTAATGGGAATTTCAGCAGAAAATGCAAAAAACAAATTCCTGTTTCTGGTAACTCCCAAACCAAAGTTGTTGACTGCAGTAGTAGTGCCCCCTGCTGTTTGCCATTACAGTCCTCCCAAGAAACTCCTCAGACAATATTGTGGAACACAGACTATAAAAATGGCGCCAGATATCCTTCAAATTTCCCCATTACTGTACAAATGCATCCTGTTTTATTAAGACATGAAAGACGGTGACTTGACAGGGTAAACCAGTCTTAAACCAGTTCCAACTGCTGTAAAATGAGCTCTTCTGAATGAATTATTGTCAAATAAGTCATTTTTAATTCATGATCTGATTTATATGTAATAAAACTGCAGCTACCCTTATCAAATCTGCTCCCCCAAACTTTAATTTAATGATAAGAAGAGAGGGGGAGGAATCACCATGATATTCAAATCATTGCTTCAGTGCAAGCAGTTATGTTTTGCTGATTTTACCATTTGAAATACCTATGTTCACTTGTTAAGTGCTCCCCCAGTATTCTACTCTCCCAATATTGACCGTTTGCTGGCCTCCAAGACAGTCAGCAAAAGTATTTCTTGAAGAATTTTGTGTCAACTGCTCTCAACTATTTGCTTAGAGTTTGACTCCATTACTATTACAGGGCCCTTTAACATGAATGTAGACAATTCAGAGAACAGCTATGTAAGGCATTTTATCACGCTCATGGACACAATTTAACACAACAGGTACAGGGGCTGACACACTCGCATGGCCATACCCTTGACCTCGTCATTACCAAAGGTGTCGATGCTGTTATGGACTTGGCTTTATCTGATCACTTTTGTGTTTTCTTTGTTGTATGTTTGTCCCCTCACTTTCAAAATGGGCCTAGGACTGTAGGAAAGAGTGTCATAAATGATATTACCATTGTCCTTTTTGAGCAGGCACTTTCACAGAGCTTGAGACATCAGACCCTGTAGAGGAATTAATAAAAGTTAAAAAGTCACCAAAAAGCAGGGTGCACCATGGAGACTAAATCCAAAGGTCAAACTGATGAAATGGAAATGCAGGCAATCTGAGAGAAAATGGTACAAACTTCGTATAGACCACCAAGTCCTGAATACAAGCTATGTCTATCATTTTAAATGAGCAAAACAAGGCAGTCCTTTTTCCGACATTATTAGCAGAAAATTAAAAATGCCTGTACTATTCTCTACTGATGAGATGCTAACCTCCACTCAGTTCCTCAATTTCAATGGTAAAATTGAAAAAAGAAAAAGACTGACTATCAACACAGCTGCAAACAGCTCGATTTTTGAAACTAACAGCTACAAAGAAAGGGACTTTACACTTATCAACTATGAAACTTTGATTAAAACTGTTAAAAATCTCAGCTCTGCCTACTAGTCGGTCTTTAACCTCATAGCGGCAGATGTGCTTCACATTATAAATACATCGCTACAAACTGGCATTTTTCCTAAACAAGCAGTGGTGAAGCCTCTGCTCAAAAAGAGCAACCTGGATGCATCAATATTGAGCAATTACAGCTACTAATTGCAGCTTTCAATCAATTAATTGCCTTTTTATCATCAAATAACCTTTTGGATGACTATCAGTCTGGCTTTCGTGCTAAACGTGGCCCTGAAAGAGCCTTTGTTAACATGGTGAATGACATCCACCCAAACACAGATGCAGGCAAAGCATCTGTCCTGGTATTATTAGACCTCAGTGGAGCGTTCAAGAGAAGTCAAGGGAAAAAGTCAAGGGAAAAATCCTTTCCCTTGACTTCTCTACGGCTTATGTATTGTTGGGTTAGGTGTTTGCTAATTATTATTTGACAGTTGTTGTATAGATGCTCTGACTGCAGTACATTGGTTAAATAGTTGACTTGGATTTAAGCTGTTTTCAGGTAAGAAACAGTTGTGGACTTCTTAAGCACTGATGTACGTCGCTCTGGATAAGAGCGTCAGCTAAATGTTGTAAATGTAAATGCATTTGACGCGGTTGACTACCATATACTACTGCACCGACTAGAGCACTGGGTTGGATTTTCAGGTGCAGTCATAAATTGGCTAAAGTTTTACTTACAAGACAGACCTGAGCGCCTCACTCCTCACTCAAAGCCCTTGCAACTTCACGCGTTGGACTATGCCATCCTCCAGGACAAACCGCACAGGTAAGCTCTACCCTCGAAATGGGCCGGGCCCATAATTGATACTTAATTTTGTATATACAGTAAACCCTCAGTTTTATGCAGATCAGCATTCAGTCCACAACCCTCATCTTTTCTGCACCTTAGGCCATAGCTTTTAAAGGTGGATCCTCCTGTCAACTCACCTGCCTTTAACCTCAGACTGAATCTAGTTTCCAGGAATCTGAACCCCACAAACCAGTCAATGGTTTTGCCAAAACCATAAGGTACCTGCAGACACTTCTCTCCCCACTGCTGCTGTTCCACCACTGACACCTCGGACACTCAGACACACCTCCTCTACACACCCTGCTCACTGCTCCCCACAACCTCAGCATTCGGATCACATCCAGCACACGGCCCCAGCCTGTCTCTCTCAACCATCCAGGTCAGGAGGGAACTGAGGAGGATTAAAACCAAGAAGGCAGCGGGTCCAGATAGCGTCAGCTCAAGGGTTGTCGGGTCCTGCACAGATCTTCAATCTGAAGTTGAGGAGAGTTCCACAGCTCTGGAAAACCTCGTGTGGTACCAGTGCCAAAGACTCCACGTGCCAAGGACCTCAACAGCTACAGGCGGGTGGCTCTGACATCACACCTGATGAAGACCCTGGAGCGGCTGGTGCTGGCTCAGCTTTGGCCCCTGGTGAGCTCTTCTCTGGACCCACTTCAGTTTGTCTACCTGCCTGGCACTGGAATGGATGATACTGTCATTCACCTCCTACATTGTTCCCTCTCTCACCTGGAGACCGCTGGGAGCACTGTGAGAATCATGTTCTTTGATTTCTCCAGTGCCTTCAACGCCATCCTTCCCACAATCCTAAAGGACAAGCTGGAGCACACAGGAGTGGACCATCACCTCACACCATGGATACTGGCATATCTCACCAACCGACCACTCCAGATAAACACTGGAAAAAACAAGGAGCTGGTGTTAGACGTCCGCAGGCACAAACATCCTCCATTACAACCACTGGACATTGAGGCTGTGGAGAGCTACAGGTACCTTGGTGTTCATCTGAACAATAGACTGGACTGGACAATTTGAATGTTCTCTACAGGAAAGGGCAGAGCAGGCTGTACCTGCTACAGAAGCTCAGGTCTTGGAGTCCACTCCTGAAGACTTTTTACGACTTTGTGGTGGCCTCAGCCATCTTTTACGGTATTTTTTGCACATTTGAACATTTTATTGTATACTGTGCTGTGACACCGTATTGTATTCCATTTTATTTTATTATATTCTATAATATAATTATATTTAACCCTTATGTAGTCTTAACACTCTGCGTACTTTATTTCCTGACGGTCAAAAATGACTTGTTGCCACAAAATCATACAAAATCAATTTTGAATTTTAAACTCCAAATCTATCTTGTAACAAACAACCTTTCGCTCCTCTCAAATTTTGTGAATATCTGTATTTTTGTGAGTTCCAGGCTGTCTCCGTAGACTTCAGGACAGACTACTGGAACTGCTACGCTTCACAAACAGGGCTTCAACAGCTGAGCAGCGGTTCTTAAACCTAAGATCACTGCCATCTATGTAGTGCCATCTGTCGGCTGGAGTAGAAAGCACACCCACATTTGACTGGAGCAGCGTCGAAGTGTACTGCAGCAATCCTTTGTGTGGGGAGGAAAGGAAGTTACATTAAAAACATGGGGATAAAGTATAACAGGAAAATATATGGTGTGGTCTGGAACAATCAGTTTTGCACATTATCCGCTGCATCTGTATGCTATGCTACTCTTCATAGAACGTTTGACAGTTTTGAACATAGGTCAAACTAGCATGTTTCTAGCTAACAAGGTTCAGTTCAGGTGATGTAAGTTACTCTGTATTTGGGAAATACTGTATATGTAAGTTGTTGATTTTTATAAGTTTACATATATATTTAAAGAATTTACATACATATATTTGGACAGTGTAAATAGATGTGCATGTGTGTGTTTCAAGTTTCAAGTTTTATTGTCATATACAGATACATCATTACTGTAATAATTCTTAGGCTCGTGTTCCCCCAACTTTACATAAATATATAGAAGTATAAAGATAAAAAGAAAAGAAAAGAAAAAAGAATAACATTTAAAAATATTTTTTGACAATGTGTGTGTGTGTGTGTGTGTCTATGGGAATGTAATGTATATGTAAAATGTAGAAAATAGTTGCAATATTTAGAAAACATTTTTAAAGAGTGTTTAGTATTTACAGTGTTTGTGTGTAAAAACGATTTGTTATTATTTTTTTATTTTTTACACAAAAAGAACTTAAATAAACTAAATAAACATAAATCAGAAACAGAATAGCATTTAATGGCCAAGTATGTGAGCAATCACACGTGTATAAATGATTAATACAATATGATAATCAATCTAGATCATATGTACAGAATATAAATCAGTATAATTACTAAAATAACAGGATTAACTGAAATTACATTTAAATGGCCTACTGTAGGCCTATGTATATAATATAAATTACTATATGTACAGTTCGTATGTGTGTCTATGTCTATTTGTCTATTTCCTTAGGGGAAAATCTGAAACAGCTTTACACACATTACGGCAGCGTGTCTTGCGCGTCTTTGCTACATTACGGTAAACTCATGCCTCTGTTGGAGTCCTGGATTTTGCGAGTCTGGAAAGCAGCGTGATGTGAATTTCTCAAACAGGGACAGCATGCTCTAACGCCAGACCAGGCAACAGGAGGAAAACTAACCAGCTTTTCTCACTGAATCGGTAAGTCATGTTTTCTTTATTAAAGAGCTGCTTATGTGTGTGCGCCTGCGGTCCATAGTTAAACACGACTTTCCTCGGAGCAGCCGCTCCTGGAGGAAAACAAGCTCTCCAGAAAATGTCACGAACGCACGTGGCGGCGATGGAAGTTGTTTCAGATGCAGCTGAAATGGATTTACATGCTTTGCTCGTTTTCTTCACTAATTGATCTGAGCTAGTTATGTCAGTGTTGCAGTTCAGTCGAGACACGCGTGCGACGAACCGCTCAGTTTAATCGTATGTTCTTCGGGATGTGTGGCTGAAGTTTTCATCATCAGACCGTTTAATGTTTCAGTACACACTGACCACAGCGTGGTTCAGTAGATCTGATCTTCCAGATGCACCATTCCACTGCATTTCTCCCTCATCTTCAGCACCAATCCGCCAGAGGATTCAGATCCACCATTCAGAGCAGGAGAGACGGGCAGTGCAGGAATAACCGTCTGAAAAATTCTATTATTTTATTTCATTAGGGCTGGCGCGATGTCGCGTCTTCGTGTCCGATAATGATACTCCAGCCTCAGGGATCTGCTGATACAGAGACCAGTCTGAAAATGTATTTTTTTTTTAGTATTTACAGTTTCGCAGCTGTATTTTCTAACGCATTTGTGTCCAAATTCACTTTTCAATCCAAAATTCCTCCATACTTCCTCTAGAGGGCGCTATTAAAGTTATAAAATTACATCCATATTTTCGTCAATCGTGGAGTTCTGATCTCATTGCTGAATATTCAGTGGCTTTTTGTTAAACATATAATACACTGTTTGGGTTCAAGAGCCTGTATTTTAATTAGCGCACTGGGAGTGTCAGGCGCTAGCAGTTAAACAGCTTAGTTTGTTTTGTCTGTCTTCCTAACTTGTGTCTTCTATTGCCTTGTCATACCATTGCCCTCAGTGGCATTTGACAGCAAGGATAGTTTCTGAACCTGAACTTCCTCTGTAAAGCGGTTAATTTTGTTGTCATTTCATCATAACGTCAGGTTCTATCTCGTTTACAATCTGGTAACTTGTAGAGCAGGTTTAGTGGCATATGCAGAACTGCAGTGCAGAAAATAGCCATTCCACAGTGAGGGATGACTAGGACATTTTTAAAAACATGGCATTGGCTTGCCTTTAGCTCACATACAAATATGAAAAGGATGTTCAGAGAGATATATTGATGTCTTTTCTTGTTCCATAAGGTGATACTGAAATAATACAAAGTAGAATGACTCTAATTTAGTTAGTAAGTACAAATGGTCTGCTAACAGTCAGAGGAAAGGCCTGCTGGACTGCATCTGTCAGTCTATGGTTTTCGGAAATAGGAGATAAAGAATATTACAGAATAATGAAGTTCATTACGTCTTAATCTACACTTAGTCTTGTGCCCGTGCTGTTAATACCCACACACCCTGGTGCAAAGTTGCAAATGTTACTCCTCGTTGTGTTTAAAGGCATTATATCAGGCTTTAATTGCTAAGCCACGTACCGAGCAATTAATACGCTGTTATCCTCCGACTGTTTTGCCTGTTCATTATCACCCACCATGCTTGTTTTGGTGGGTCTGCAAAAGACGCAGGCTTCTCAATGTCTAAGGTCCACTTTCTCAAAGCATTATCACAGCAGTAGGTGCTGTGTGTTTTCATCAGTATCCTGCTAAGACTTGGAATGAAAGGAGGGTTATGTTACCCAGAGGAAAGGGAAATGATGTCCTCTTGTTGTTTTTTCATTCTTGTACTATAACGTTACCCTTTATGTAACTCCACAGAAAGCACAGCCTGTCAATATGTAATAGGAGCCAGAGCAATAAAAAAAAGCTACAGCTTATCTTGTAGGGATTCTCTGAGCTGAATCTGACACGTATCTGCCGTGCTGTACTCTCAGTCCCGCTGGCTTACTGTGTTCTTGTGTTTGGAGATGTCTGCTGCTGATTTGTTCCAAGAGATTTCTTCTTGAGATGAGTGTGAAACAGTGGTTGTCATCATTCAGGTCCAAGTGCCTCTCTCATCTGTGTTTGTCATGTGATGGGGATGTTTGGCTTGTACAGATGAGCTCAGTCACAGGGTTACCAGTGGACCTGATGCACGCCAAAACTGCTTTTTCCATTTTGTGCAAGAAAAAGTGACATTTTAATCCACAAAAACTCATCATCCTGCTTGTTTTTGGTTAGTGAGCATTTAGAAGTAATCCATTTGTATTTAAATCCTTTAAAATTAGGAATGCACAATATATCGCAATTTTATCATCATCACGATATCAACATGCGCAATATCCATATCGCGAAAGACTGACTGAACTGCAGTAAATGGTGTTTTTCCAAAACTCTTCACCCAGAGCCACAGAGAAGAGGGCAAAATAAATCACTGGGCCGTTTCTTCATCTTCTGTGCTGCTGTTATAGATTGTTCCTTTTGCTATTTTTTCTGTCTAAGAACTTACTATAATTTAAATTATGTTTACATTTATTTAAGATTTAAAATGATTTAAAAATATATCAAAAAAATTTTTTGAAGTTTTTTTTCAACAATGTTCAATGGTTCAAATGTTTTATGGGAGGCATTAAAATGCTCTGTTTAAGTAAATGCTTTAAAAAAAAAAAAACATGTTGGAATGGAAATATTGCATTTCATTTTTTTTCTGCATAGACTAGTCAGTGTCTGGAGTCTGTTAGCAGCAAATCCAAAGTAGAAAAACATGAACACTATAAAGGCTAAGTTTTAGGCTAAGTTTTTACTCACTTATCGCATGTGATATCGCCATCGCACCACTCAACTACATTATGGCATATCGCATGTTTTCCTAACATCGTTCAGCCTTAATTAGAATATTGCATTACATTTAACCTTAATTAAGCCTGTATGAAGGATTTTCAATGGAGAATCCCACATCAGGCTGTTTGCTGCTGTCTAGGACTTTGGCTAATTTAGTTTAAGCATAACTAAGTACGCCTAGATTAGCACGGTTATATCCTGGTGCCTTTCCGGAGAAATGTAGACATGATCTTTAATAGAAATTAAGTAATTAGATGGAGTACAGGCTTAAAAATTAAGGTTCCAAGTGGTGCCGAAATTGGTTCTTGACACAATTCCATATAATAGCAATTTAAAAAAACCCTTTGATGAATGATTATTTGGTGTTTTTTTTCTCAAATGAGATGTGAAGAGTCTTTGAAGAACCTCGCCATAGTGTAACAATAACATTGTGGGGGGTTTTTTACATGCAGAAATATCTTTATCAAGTATGATTTTCACTGGTATTGCTCAAAGAATGTTTAATGGCGTTTTTGGTGTGGTTTTTTGTAATAGCAGTAGAATTTCTTTACAGCATCTTAACGCATGGTCTTCAGATTTGAATTATTTGTTGACCTTGTCCTTTTCAGTGAGTAAACAAAACAATTGATTGTTGAAATGAATAATTTTGCTGATGGTGCCACCTTGGTAGCCTAGTTGTTAGGGCATTCGCCCTGTGATCAGAAAGCCGACAAACTGCTCCCCGGGCTCTGTGTTTGTAGCTGCCCGCTGCTTCACTTGGTGAATGGGTTAAATGTAGAGGAAGTATTTCGTGCTGTTCACACTGTGTGCAGTGGTGTGTTCACGTATGACCAGATTGTCACTTTCACTTCACTTTCACTATGACACCACTTCAGACTCTTGTGAAAGTGTATTTAAACAGTGAGTTATCTAAAGAAGATTGAAAACTACAGGTACAACTGCAACTTTGCAAATAAATCCAACCTATAAAAATCCTAAAAGACAAGACGTAATAAGAGAAGTAATAAGTCACAGAATGGCTATGCTATGCTAAAGTAGCCTAGCTGGGTTTTTTTTTTGTATTTAGTTACAATCAGAATCAGAATCAGCTTTTATTGCCAGGTATGTTCGCACATACGAGGAATTTGTTTTAGTGACAGAACTCTACAGTGCAACAAGGTGACAGTGACAAGACAAGACACAGGTAATAAACAGAATTATATAGAGATAGAAGAATACAAAATAGCGTGCAAATATAGCAAAAATAGTGTGCAAAATAGCAGGGACACAATATACATATTGAAAAAGTGATCATAACAGTAGCATTGTTAAGTGTTCATGACATGAACTGCTTTCATTAAGGGTAATGAATCATTAAGGGTTTTGAATCTGCTTTCAAAAGATTTGTATCGACATTCAATGGTGTATTGACAATACAATTCTGTTTGGTCACAGGTGTACGGAAGTTGGCTGATGGGTAGTTAATTTTCACCACTAAGAATTTTGTTGGATAGAAAGAAAGCACTTTAGAACAGCGGTCTCAAACTCCAGTCCTTAATTGTCAAACTGTGCTAGACATATATAGATATACAGTAATCCCCCGTTATTCATGGGGGTTACGTTCCTTGAGCACCTGCGTATAATGAAAAACCGCGTTGTTGTGTTTTGGTAAAAAAAAATGGGCTAAAAATGCCTATTATTATAGTGTAAACCTTAAATATGCTCCCAAATCTGCTCCCAGAACACTCTAATTTCATTTTAAACTCAGTTTAATACATTACCCTTAATGAAACTGTAAAGATAAGGAGAGAGAGAGAGAGAGAGAGAGAGTGGAGCAGAGAGGGATGGAGAGAGAGAGAAATAGAGTGTAAGAAAGAAAGAGAGAGAAAGAGAGAGAGAGCAAGAGGGCTCGCCAGGAGAGAAAGTGAGAAAGAGAGAGAGAGAGAGACGGTGTGGGGCAGAATTGATATTTGGATTACTGTTTATGTTTTTAGTTATATATTTGTAATAATTTAGAACTAAAATGAGTTAAAAAAAAATCCATATTGCCATGAAATAAAAAGGGAGAATATTTGCAGTTTCTGGGCTGTTCTGGAAATTTCCGCGTAAGACAATCACTTCCTTTCTCGAAAAAAATCTGTGTGGATCTGCGAGTCCTAATCCGCATAAAACTGGGGGATTACTGTGAATTTCATTATGGTAATGATGCTACATTGTTATCTGTACATGACAATAAAACTTGAAACTTGAAGCTAGAGACTGGCCCACCAGGACCGAGACCCCTGGTTTAGAGTAAAGAAGAGGAAGAGCTGTTTCTATGCTCTCTAGCTTATGCTAGCTGGGTCTTTGCCCTAGGGTCTAATTTATGTCAATGACTAGTTATGAATGAACTCTTGCTTGAAGAGCTGTACTACAAGCTTGTGAGAAATTATGTGTACATTTTAGGGATGCGACGAATATTCGGCCACCGAAAATGGCAAAAAATCGCTTTCGGACTTTTTTTTTTACGCGACCGAAACAGTGATTACGCAATCAACAGCCGCAACCGGCAGCGTCAGACAGGATCAGAGTCAGCATGTCTGCCGGGTGGCACGTTTCCATATATCTAAGAAAGACACGCAGAAAGCCGTATGTAAAGCGAGCAATGCTGAAATTTCTAGAGGGGGTGCATCCACAAAGACTTTCTCTTCGTCGGGATTCATTTATGATCATCAAAACATCCGGATCGCCATGCGCACAGAGGCAGGACCCTTCTGTGTTTTTGAAAAGCTTTCCAGTGATTCCTGTTAGTATAAGGGCTGTCAGTCTTTGTTTTAATACACTATTTTGTTAAAGGCCTACAGAGAATGCTGTTATATCTTTCAACAGTTCTTAAAGCACTTGTTCTGAATGCACTTCGCTCAGAATATTAAAATGCACTTGAATTCACTTGTTTTATAAGAGAAGATATGGGGCCAAGTAAAATATTTAATTAAAATTTGTATTTTATATTGTGCATTGTTTGAATGCTAAATAAATTCAATTCAATTCAATTCAATTTTATTTATATAGCGCTTTTAACAATGGTCATTGTCACAAAGCAGCTTTAC
>JBBPDC010168000.1:0-17505 GCA_037974485.1 Hemigrammopetersius urotaenia | reverse complement strand
TTGACAATAATATATTTATTTGGCAATAATCTCAAATTTAGGCAAAGCACTCCTGTTAGGTCATGTTTAATATTGTTCTTACATAAGCATAACCCTAATAATACTGTAATATCTATCTATCTATCTATAGGGTTGGTCATATGTGCAGGGCCCTGCAGCCCCAAAGCCTGACATGACTGGTCCTCAGGACAAATAAGTTTGAGAAACGCTGAGCTAAGGGACAAAATGTGGAAAAACACAAACGTAGAGAAACAAACGTGGAGCAAAAAATAAAAAAACACAGCAGACTCATAAACAGACCTAAAACTTAGGTTAGTTATATTACACTATGATTGTCTGCTGTGTATTATTAAAAATAATCATTCCGTGAAATCAACTGGCCTTATCAATAAATGGCTTGGTAAGAGACAGGAAGGCAGCACCCCTTTGTTGGTTTGGTTGTAGAGCATCAGATACAGAGGTTCACACCCCACACCCAGTTTGCATAATTCATTAAATTTCTGTCTGAACAACGTTTTTAAATGCGTTACGGGTCATGAGTAGTTGAATATGGTTTATTTTATCTTTGTTCTGTATTCTGCTTATTTATGATCTGAATAGAGTTGTAAAATTGACTCAATACTGTTTTATGCTTCACATTCTGGTTCCACACTGTGAGTCTTATCTACAGTCTTCTGTTTGTTGTTTTCTCGTTCAGCCCTTCCAACTCGCCAGCTGGGAATGAGCTTCCGAGATGAGGTACGACCTTTACTGTTCAGACACTCGTGTGCTATTAAATTAAATTTCAAAAATGCCTCTGTAACAAACTGCTGGGGATCACAGAATGGAGTTCTTCCTGTTTATGAATATGGACCCATGTCAAAATCTTCCAGGTCTTGTTCACTCTCAGGTGTGTCATTATCTGTCAGCACATCTTGATGCCTTTCATGAATTGTATGCCACCGCATGGGGAAAATGGATAATTGAGTGCATTAAAGGGTCCATTTCATGGCAAAACTGTGGAACTATTTCTAGTTTATGTGGAAACTTTGTACATTTTCTGGTCCATGCAGTTCATATACATTAAAACTAAGTTCCAGAAACAGCCCTGTAATCAACATTATTGTGATGTCACAACCATAAAAAACATTTATATTATTCAGGCTACAGCAGTTTAACCCCACCACTTTTAGTCTATAGCCGTTTAGCCCCGCCTACTCAGTCTACAGCACTTAAGCCCCACCCACTCAGTCCACTCAGTTTTCCCCCACCGCCCAGCGCATTCCCAATTTGTTTCACATTTCAGCCCGGGACACAGTACAGAACAGCAAATCATTGACATATGTCTTAAAAGCACAGTAATAAAACTAGCCTGATGAATTTAAGGGATAAAAATGGTCTTGAGGAAAAGAGTTGTGGCTGTTTTTGGTCATGTAGAGGAGGGAGTGAGAAAAACACAGGGCTGAACCATTTAAACTCTATTGTTGACATTTGGAAATGTTGCTAGGTTGTCTAAAACCAATTTTCTGCTCTTTTTCCTGTCTCCAAAGGGGGAAGTCAGCAGCTACATCTTTATCATCACCATCATCGTCATCATCTCTGCTTCAGGAGAGATGCTTTTATCTGTCGTAACCCTTTATTTTTTTTAGCGAGTGTGTAAGTGTGTGGGACTTATAAAACAACTGACTGGACCAGGATTCTGGAAGGAAAGTATGGACCATTTACTTCAGTCGTGGTTCGAATTACAGGCACTTTTTTACACACACACACACACACACACACACACACACACACACACACACACACACTGTGTACTACACTAGCTTGGCTTGGTTATCTTTGTGCATGACTGAGTACTGTTAAATCAATTTGCGTTTGTGTGTTTATGTGCAAGTGTTGATGCATGGGCTCCGCTACCACAAGCCGCACTCGACTTGGATTCAGCCTGAGCACAGAGAACAAGAATGGAAAGTCTGAATCAGTTTCTGTTCAAAATGCCCCCCACCCCCTAACAACCCCCTCAGGCCCTTGTACCCATTGACCTACTTATGCACAATTACACAAGGCACTGCCCCGTCACCTGCACTGCTACAACAGTTCTTTGCACAAATTTGGATTTACAGATATTGCTCATTTTTAAGGGTAGATAAGTAAACACATCCACCACAGGGAACTCACCTAAAATAGCATTTTCTAACAGATTGTTAAGCACAATTTCTATTTATTGGTCAAATTGGACAAAAATACATGCCATTACCACATTTTAAACTTCACTTGCTTGATAAATCCATTAGAAGGTTCACCTTAGAGATACAGACTTAAAAAATAAACAAACCGTTCATTTGACTCAGGCTACACTTTTGCAGAACAAGCTAAAAAGTCTGGCTCATCAAAGTTTTTACATGATGTTTCTCCTTAAGGGGACAGCTATAGAGTTAACCCATTCATGCTCCTTCCACACTCTTTCATAGCGACTGTTGCTAGGTCGACTTTTGTACAAATTTCAGGTTATTAAGCTCACGTGGGGTTTTTAGTGTTGTGGTAATCAGGATTCAGGCTGTAAAGCTCGTCCAACTTTGCATTAGTAGCTACAAGAGATCACATCTGGGGAAGGATGGATAGGCCGACTGTGTAACAGATGCAGCACTTAGTCGTCAAGAACATCACAGTTCAGATTGTGAATTGGGGTGGGTGATGAGAAGTTAAGCGATAAAACTGCATTTTTCTGAGCACTCTGCAGATATCGACATTATTTGTAACTGAGAATGTTCAAATTCCCTGAACACCTTTAAGTCTTAAGGAAAACAAAACCACCCATGCATCATATAAACAGCCATAGAAAAAAAAAGAGACCGTATAATATTTTTTTTCTGGCTTTTGCTTTTGTGATTTGCGGGAGTGTGCCTGTATAAAATGTGCATGTCACTATTGTTTTATACACCGTTGACCAAACTCAAAATAATACATAGAAATAATTTTTTATACCTTGGAAATGTTAAACTACACAACGCTCTTACATTATTTTACAACTGCAGCAATTAAAACAGTGATGTTAAGAGCAGAGTGTGTGTTCATCCATCAGAATCTGAATCAGGAGTGAAGCTGCTGGAATACAGACCATAGAAAAGCTGCTCTACAAACACTACTGCACTCACAACACATATGGAGGCATTTCTCATTTTTTTACACACACACACACACACACACACACACACACACACACACACTGCAATAGTTCATATTAGAATAGCAACCTGTGCATTTTACACACACAATGTCCCAAACTGTACAAACAGTGGTCTCTCATTTTTTTCCCATGGCTGTATATATATATATTCAAAAGCCTCATTCGAAAAGCTGTCCAGACTAATATACCCCTTTTGGTACAAATGTGAAGCTCAGGGGGAAAATATAAAATATAAAACAGGAAAGAATGTAATACAGAGCCTTGCGTGAATGCCTTCTTGTGATTGGCTCTTCATTTTTGTCAAACGTGTCATCAGTAGTGGTTACCATATTCAGAAAAAGTTCAAGTTCAGAAAAATGGATTATGATGATATAAATTGTGGCGTAGAGAGGCCTTGTAGTATTGCAATGTGAGGTTTTTGCTGTATCGCCCACCCCTAGTGAAGGTGAAGGGGTTTTAATCCTTATCATGTGGGTCAAAAGGAGACATGCTGTTACACCTGTTCTTCTTCCAGTTCTGGGTAATACCAGTATGATATAACACATAAACGGGGGGAGCTGTTATGATTTCTCCAGTGAGAACAGTAAAACACATCATTAGTGTTAAATAAACTGACTGTTTAGGGAAAAAAGCCCAAATGATGTGCCACTGAAGAGCATTCGCTTCATCTCATGTGGCTGCCTGTGCCCGAGCGGCGGAAAGAAAAGTAGTTCCTCGGCCCCCAGCGGTTTTCAAAACACTGATATATGTTTGAAAAAACACTTAAAACACTTGTAATTAGCTTTTGTTTTTCTTGCACGAATCTACTCTCAGAATCAATCAGTACCAATTGCCCCGTCTCACTTGTTACTGTTTCTTTGATTAAAGCATCTGATAAATGCCATGAATGTAAATGAATGGAACCAGACATCACCCTCAAAAGCCCCTCACAGTTTTTCTATGAAAAGGTTAGGAATCAGATGCCTGAGACGTTGTTTTACCAGAGTTTTGAGAAGATTTTGGTCCTCATGGTGGAGGAATACACGCAGGGCGTAGTGAGGCCAAATAGTCCCCAAAGAAAACTGATTTAATTCAGATTTAACACTATTTTACCATTTTCAATATTCCATAAAACACTCAGAGACACATGGAGCTTAACAGGGGGGTTGATAAAATAAAACAGCTGTATTAGTGCTGGAGACATCTGGTTCCATCCACTGCCACTATAAAGAAAGCACAGTTTCTACAATGAACACTAAGCACACTCTGAACACCTGAATTGTTGGGAAGTTTTGAAAAATGGCTGGAGTTTCCTCTTTCAGCTATCCTGCTATGACGGTTCCAGGTTTTTCGTCTTGTTGTATTAATAATTAAACCTGCATACGTCTGTGATCGCTGTGCGTGTTTGCTGTTGTCAGTGTGAAGCTGAAATGTGAAAGGGAGTTTTTTAGGGGTGGACAGATACACTCCATTTCGTCTCCTGGCGACGTTTTATTTATTGCATCTCAGAAATGCGCTCAGCCTTTCAGAATGAGCTCTTAAATTGGCTTGAGGTCGGGTCAGTCGTGCTTTTAACTTTATTTCCTAGACGTTGTTGTCGGTCACCCTGTTTTGTAAGATAAAGAAAAACAAAATCTGTGTTAAAAGCTTGTCATTGTTGTCCAGTATTTTACTCGGCAATGCTCATTAAACCATGCACCGCTTTCGAATGTACTGCAAGGAAAATGCAGCCCTTTCAAGCAAGTTTCTCGCCCGTCTAGTGCTTTTATTCCTGATCGGAGGAGTTCTGCTTAAAGATCCAGGTCTCCATCAGGGTGTCCAATTAAACTCAATAAATCTGTACTTCAAACTCTCATTACTGTGTCCGATTTCTTTTGGTTGCCACCTTGTGATGGTTTGATTTGATTTGCAATTTAAATGTGTGTGTGTGTGTGTGTGTGTGTGTATGATGGGGCATGATGTCTACACATCATGATCTTAGAACCTACAGCTAAATAAACCTTCTGTGAAAGATTCCCATTATAACAGTTCCTGTACTGGCCCAGTACACTTTATGCATTCATTTTTAACCCTGAAAGCATTTGCATCAGTGCTCAAGTCGTCCACATCTGTTTTTAAACCTGTAAAGCAACTTAAATCCATGTCCACTATTCAACCAAGTTACTGCACGTTCGGTGCACCTGAACAACACCTGCCAAACAATACCTAAACAACACAAGAGACATAGAGCTGAGCAATCAGAGGAGGAGGAGGATGTAAAGGAACACAGAACAAGACGAATGTGCGCAAAGCTATACGGTATCATCCTCGGTGTGGTGAAGCTTCTGATGGCTCGTGCATTTCACACACACATCAGCTGCCAGACGACGGCTCGAAGGAAAATGGATCGGTCAGTTTAGAAATGTGAATTTCTGGGTTGCATTTTTATAAAAGGAAATGCAACCCCATCTATTCAGCCTACAGCAGTTTAGCCCCGCCCATTCAGCCTACAGCAGTTTAGCCCCGCCCTGATGTGTGTGATGTGAGAAACACCTCATTTTCTGGTCTGGTTTGTTGGCGAGTTAGCTAATGTGATTTTCAGTTTATTCACATTTACATTCTGTCCTCTGCAAATGTGGTTTTAGCAGCTAAACATCTCAGGCAAGCGTACACTTTTATGCAAATTTGGGTCACTCTCTTCACTATTTGTTGTTTCTGGGTTTTTTTTAATCCAAAAATATCTTACTATTATTTAACCTTTATTGGCAATTAAACTTTAGAGTAACACCAGTATCCATAAGGCTTTGTGGCCTGGTCAGAAGGTCGTGGTACCACTAAGTAAGGCACCATCTGCACACACTACTTTCCTCACTTGGCGAATGGGTTAAATGCAGATAGAAATTCACACTGTTTGTTGTTATGTGGTGTGATTCCATGATGTTTTAGAGGTGAAGTGAGATCAAAATGAACTAAAACAGCTTTTCATAAAGCTTCAGGGTGAAAACTGACATTAACCTACATTCATATTCACAAATATGTGAATATGAATGTATTCACATACAAATGAATTTTAGAATTTACTTATTGCTTTAAAGTTCGCACAGTCAGTAAAGGAGCGGTTCAGGATACATTTCACTGTTCTGTACTTGTATGACTGCATGTGACAAATATAGTATCTTGAATCTTGAACTTGAACAAAGGCTTATGAGACTTATTCATAAAAGCTTATAAGCAGTAAGCCTCAGCTGACAATGTTGACACTGAAATACATTTTCATACATTTCACTGTGTATTGTACTTGCATGACTATGCATGTGACAAATAAAGAATCTTGAATCTTGAATCTTGAAATGGACTAGAAAAGTCTTTATGAAAATTGCTGTTGGATACTTTACTGTAGGGTAATGTTAACAAGACTTTATGACATGCATGAACCTTCTTGATAACTGAAGCTACATTAACATTTATAAAGGCTTATTCCGACAAGGTGTATGTCAGTTGTCATGAAAAGTTTATGGAGGTTTCATGAATGTTGGCCAGTGTCATGATGAAGTGTTGCTAAGTTTATTAGTTCAGAGGAGTCTTGGGTAAATCCCCAAGAAATTGAAGTTGACAGTCATTATGAGTTTGGTATCGTCTTATTTTAGAACTCGGGAGAAGAGAATGAAAGACGCTAAGCCATACACCTGAGTAAACACACCTTCAGACTTCTAATAAACCCTTGAAGTTTAATTAGAGACGTTTTAAGGGGGGAGTGAGCTGAGCAATCAGACACGTTCCAGACCATCACAAAGAACACAGATGATTATTTTATTGAAGAGGATGTAAAGGAACACAGAACAAAACAAACCAAATGTACACAAAGCTACACGGTATCATCCTCGGTGTGGTGAGGCTTCTGATGGCTCGTGCATTTCACACACACGACTCGAAGGAAAATGGATCGGTCAGTTTAGAAACGTGAATTTCGGGGTTGCATTTTTTTTTATAGCGTAGCCCAACAATCTGCAAAAGTGCAGTTTAAAAAAGGCTATAAACTTTATATTCCACACAACAAACCAGAAAAAAAATCAATTCAGAAAACAAACAAACTAAAACAAAATAAAAACCCTTAGCTAAGGAATATGCGGATACTTTTAACAGCCAATAAACATCCAGGATTAAAAAACGAACAAAAAAAAACCCAGTATAATTAGAAATGCGTACAGAAAGATTTATGATTTACATCAACAATGACAATGAAAAGGAACAAATTTCATATATACATGGCTTGTTTGCATACTCTCCAGATGTCTTTATTTGTACATTGAATTAGTTTTCCTTCTTAAAAGTCATCCCATTTTGAGCGATAAGTGTTCCATTAACGTTGCGTGAGATGTGCCGGTTGAGGAAGATTTTGACTCGAACTGTGATTGGTAAAAACACCAGAGAGGAAAGAAAAAAAAACAATAAACAAGTAACAATCATGTCAAGATTGTTTCACCCTTAATTGCTGATTGGGGCATCACTTAATGAGGCAATGTCCAGGTTGGAGACCCTCCTCGAGTAGGGACATTACGTTTGCCTGTAGCATTGCAGCCTTAAAGTCGAGTCAGTATTTGAAGGTGCCGAAAAAGGAAATGAGTAGATATTTTTTATTTTCCTTAAACAATTATTGCTTTTGTTTTTGTCAAAAATGTGGGATATGTGCGGTTCATTTAGTGCAATCTATATTTGAATTAAGCTGGTTTTGCAAAAGTTTCTAATTAAATGTATTCATAGAGAAACTCACCAAGTTCACAGTGATGTTTAATGGATCCAGATGTTGGGCTAAAAAAGCTATCTCAAAGATTTATTCCATGAAATTGTAATGACTGACTTTTTTTGAGTAGCTTTTAGAAGTCCTAAAATCCATTGATGGTGGACGGAAACGCGCAGGACGTCATGAGGCAAAATAGTCCTCGAAGAAAACTGATTTAGCTCAGATTTGCCACAAGATACAGGTAGCTTCACTGGCAGGTTTGGTGATAAATATGTACAAGGATTTTGTGTTGGACACGTCTGGTTCCATTCACCACCACTGTAAAGAAATGAAGAGTCACAGCAATGAACCATTTCACACCAAACGGTTTTTTGAATCTCAATTTGGGAGAGATTCGATTGAATTCTCCTTTAACCTTGGCATTGAAGAAGATGTATGCTAGAGGATCTTCACTAACAGCAAAGCTGAGATCAGGCCGAAGCCTCTAAAGCTATCGAGAGCGAACGACAGTTCACAGAGAAGCGCTAAAACACACGACCGAACGTCACCTTGCGACCTCTTCACGGCAACGAGTCGAACAGCGAAAGCCACGGAAGCGGCCGTTAGCCATGCGCTTTCCCCACTGAGGCCTTCACGAACCAAGGCCGGAGAAGACACCACATTCCACAAGCGGTAAGCATGAGCACTATGTGATGCTACTTTGGCATGAACAAGATTTCGAGTGCAGAACAAAAGGAACTTTTCCCAACGTACTGATCAAATACCCGCCCCCCTCAGGTTTTGTGCACTGTCTCAATAATTTGCATCTACAAACCAGGCGTTTGCTTCATGATTTAACAGCATTCAGTGCTCAGAGCTGTTCTAAAGCAGCAGTGTATGTGTGTGTGTGTGTGTGTGTGCAAATCAAGGCCCTGAAAACTAGCTGTTGGCTAATGAAAGAAATAGTGCACTTTCTAGTTTAGCACTTTCCGTAATGAGTGCTTTTGGCCCCGTCTAAATGCTTAAAGAGCCACGTGTGTGAGTTGGTGTATGAGCGTGAGTGTGTGTGTGTGTGTGTGTTCGCTCTACGCTGTCAAGGCTGGGAGAAAAGTCCCCTCCTGACAACCCTCCTCCCCAATCCATCCTTTCTTTTCCTCTATTCCTCCAGCCGGCGCATTCAAACCGTCAGCTAGCAAAATGGCACAAACGAGCGAACAGACTGCGCCGCTCTTCCACAGAGACTCTCCGAGCTAAAAGGCAATCTACATACATAATGGCCGGCGTCTTTCTCAGTAGTCAGACACGGAGAAACAAAAAGCCTGGAAATCTGCATTCCTTCTGCTATTACGCCACACACAATCCTCTGTGTCCTGACAGATGATTTAACTGAAGCACCTGGTGGGGTCTTTAGGGAGGGTTGCCTGTATTTAGATTAAGTTTTAGCACCACAAAGTCACTTCTTAGCTCAAGGTGTCAGCGCAAAAACAACACATACAATTAAATTCATCCAGTTCCCCCAGTTTTCCCCTTCTCCCCAACTGTGGTCCATCAGACGAGACGTGTCTGCCGGCTGAGATTCACTTCTTTTATTTCCTGCACTCTAACTAAAAAAAAAAAAGATTAATCAGGTTGCAGCAGGTAACTGTTTTGATTGAGCTAAAGGACTGCAGAGATTTCATTTTTTAAATTTGATATTGATATATATATATATATATATAAAGATTTTCCACATCAGAATGTTTTTTTTTTTTTTGTGTGCGCCAAAAACCATTGAAAAATCCACTGAATAACTTCCTCATACCGACAGCTTGTGCTGGAGGACAATGTAAAAGGGTGGAATATTTCATGAAAAAAAATACTGGCTGTCGGGTTCGCTGTTATCACTTTTCAACCTCAACAACAGCAACTTACGGGACTTGTCTGGGAATTTTGCAAAATAAATTGCCATTCTAATTGTATGATGGGCTGAAAAAAGCACAGAATTCTTAAACTTTGAGCTTAGCTCCCCTAAAGGCTACAATGAGGTGTCATTCTTTACTGTGACAATTCTTTTTTGGTTAAATAGTAAATTATTTTTGTTCATAAAATATGGCTTTTCTATACAATTAATATATAAAATTAGCCTGGAAACATATAGACGGCTGAGGCTGAGGACTATTCACCAAAGTACAGGTGTTGGGGGAGAAACTCATTTAATTCTTGTGAAACTAATAAATAAAAGTGGTTAATTTCAATTAAAAGAATATTATAAATGATAATGTATTGGGAGGCAACTGTTCAAAATATTAAAATATGCTCAGAACCCCCCCCCCCCCAGTATATTGATTAGAAAAAGTGGTATTGTATGCTATGGTAGAGAACCATTGAAAATATTTGTCTTCACACCCCCCCAGTGTTGCCTCTGTGGCTAAACCCCTGTAATAAGCTGTATTCTTGTTGCTGGGACTGGTTTGGCAAACGTTACTAATAGGTTACTGTAGAAAAACACAGAAGCTAGCATTGCAGCAAGCTAATCAGCTTCATTTTTTCAGCACTAAAGAAGCAGGCATGTCTTGTCTGATTGACTACACTTTGGGAAAGTTGGAAAATTGTGTTTGTTGTTATTTCACCACCTGTTGTGGGCTGGCAGCCCGCCCAGGGTGAGTCCCTGCCCTTCACCTACTGGCCCTAGATAGACTCCAGGTACCTGCAACCCCAATAAGGATAAATCGGTTATAGAGAAAGAATTAATGATATTTCACCACGTTTTCGCTTTTGTTCTTTTGTTTTGATGAGGACTACATGATCCCAGGCTGTTTTCCACACCAGCTTATGGTTACACCAAGATGGTTTAGCTTCATCACTACAGGCCCTGCACGTTGCTTAGCTCAGCTCAGAGCACTTTGCCACTTTGCTTCTCACGTTTATCTGAGGATTTCTTTTTAAAAGCGTTCGATTACTTATTGCTTGTGCAGAAATGGTGGCACTTGCAGTAAGAGGGGGAAAAGGGATGTCTTTCTACGCCAAACGACCGGTCAGCAACAGCATCCACAGCAACGAGGAGAGAGAGCATAGACGGAGTTTGAGGGTCAGGCTACATTTGTTTCCAATATTCCAATATAACGTTGCATGGAGACAGAGCTTAGGTTTCCTCATCCGGAGCTTTCAGCACCGGAAAGCAAACTTCACCGGGTTAAACGAGCAAAAAGTGAGCGCCACCGCAGGAATAAAAGGCAAATTGAACCTTTCGGAACCTTTCGTCTTGCCCCTTATCCACTCTACACCCCTTTAGCCAGCTACAAGTTAAGACACAAGGATTTTAACTCGAGTCAATTTGTATTCTCTGTCGATCAGGCTAATCTAAACCTCTATCAAACAATTCCGTCTGTGGCCAGAGGGGGGCGGTGATGTGCATCCTCAAACTCCACCTATGAGAAAAAGGCTTAAGCGGTGGGCTTGTCTGGAAGATTCACATTGAAGTGCAAGAGTTTTTTTTCTGCTACAAAAGTCGTCAGAGAAGAGTCGAAGCGCGCAACAGGCTTCTCGCGAAAGTGTAAAAAACATCTAACCAGAGAAATGTCAAAGTCTAAACATGCAAAGAGTTCTTTTTTATGTCTTTTTGTTGTTTAATATTCCTAACGAGCAGTGAAAAGAACGAAGTGAACTGAACTAGTCACGCTCCTGAACACACTTCCATATCTACTGTATGGCTTTATATACAGTGGCTGAGTTAAAAGTTTAAAAGTTTAAAAGTTTCAGTGAAGTAAAGTGAGAGAGAGCATGCAGCCCCTCACTAAAAATGACATTTTATGTGTGTGTGTGTGTGTGTGTGTGTGTTTATGTGTGTGTGTGTGTGTGTGTGTGTGCGCGTGCATGTGTGTAAATTCACAATAGTGGTAAAATGAACTTTTCGACGGTCATTAGGTCTTTTCAAGACACCTTTATCGATACCTTTATCAATATCCCATTTAACACTATTCTCTATTATCAGTATAGTAAACTATACTATTGAGTACTATCCAGGAGTATCGTACAGGACAGAACTGTAAATACTACCCAACTGTATAAGACAGCATTCTGAACTTTTAGAATATTGTAGTATTCAGTGTTCTCCTGTACTATAGTACTGGACAATAACTATAACGGTTACTATACTGATAGTACCGAATAGTGCTGTTTTCTATATAATACTATTGGATAGTATTAAATGGTATCCTGTATAGTATAGTCTAGTATAGTGTTGTTGAGAGGAGTGTGATTTAGTGTAGCATTCAATACTATTTTGTACTATTAGTATAGTATTCAGTGCTCTCCTTTGGTGTATTACAGGAAAGAAAAATGTATATAACACACAATATAGTGTAGGATGCTATGTGATACTATTAGATAGTACGGTATACAGTACTTTTGTCACATCCAGGGCTCCCAGGTCCCAGAGTAGCGGAGTTCTGAGCCTGAAGGGTGATTCCCTTTCTGTCCATGTGTGTGTTTATGTTTGTCTGGGGTCCTTGGCAACCCACCTGTCAGGATGCAAAAATTTCCTAATGACTTGTGATCTGTATTTCGTGGAATTTCCAGAGATGACACAACACCAAAAGATTTCCCTCCTGGTCCAACAGCTTACAGGCCGGGTCTTAGACTGGGCAGCGGTGGTTTGGCGGGATGGAAGCTCTAAATTCCAAGATTATCTTCAATTCAATTCAGACTTCCCGGACCAAGGAAAAAGCAGCAGTACGTGTCTCCTCCAGCTTTGCCAAGGCAAGAGATCCGCTGCAGAATATTCCATCAATTTCAGCATCCTCACAGTCGATAGCGGATGGAACAAACCTGCCCTGATTTCAGCCTACAGACAGGGGCTGAACGCTGAACTTCAAACTGAACTTGCTTGCAGGAACGAGGAGGCACCGGTGTTCCGGGCTGGTGATCGGGTCTGGCTCTCAACCTGGGACTTCAGGTTGCAAATGCCATTTAAAAAGCTCTCCCTGGGATTCATGGGTCCTTACAAAATTAATTCTGTGACTTACAAATTACAACTACCCTCTCACATGCATGTTTCCCCTGTTTTCCATGTGTCCCACCTCAGGCCAGCTACTCCGTGTCTGCTGGACAAGGGGATGGTGAGTCCAGTAACCCCTGGGGCTATTGACATCAGGGGTCCCCAGCTTTCCGAGTGCATCGTCTGTTGGACTCCCGGCGGAGGGAGGCCGTCTTCAAGACCTGGTTGACTGGGAGGGTTATGGTCCTGAGGAGAGATTCCGTAATAATTACGGAACCTGCTTTAGATTCCGTAATAATCACATTTCATTTAGAGTTACTGTGTCGCGTGTCCTGATTGGTTATTTTTGTCAAGCCTCCTGTGTCCTCCCCATATAAGAGCAAGCCGGTCCAGAAAGGTTTTGTGTTGTGACCGTCATTCTTCCCCATTTGGTTTCCTCTCTGTTCCCTCAGCTGGGATGTGAGACAGTACGAGAAAGGAATCAAGACTAAGCCTCGCCTACAGACCAGAGTTCACACCTTCTGAAACCTGGATCCCGGATCAGCGTCTGGAGTCTGGTTCTCAGAGATCCCTTGCCCTCGCATCCTCCTTCCCAGTCCTGACATGACAACTATACTAAAGAACAAGATCGAACTGGATACTATTCAATCCAATAGTATTACATAGCATTCTGCACTATAAACAAGGTGCGAAATATGGGGGTCTCGGGGGGGCTGAAAAGCTTCATGATGCAACATAGTCAAAATGTTTGAATAAAAATATGTCCATTAACCTATTTCACCTCTCGGTTTAGTTTTTTCTCCCATTCCCGCCAGTAAATTGATTTTTTTGGCCATCGCCAACCCCTCCCCAAACTCCCTCACCCATCAATGCATATGCTCTTATTCCACCTTTAAATTTGCAGATTTTATTCGTTCCACAATTCTTACTCATGTTATTTCTACACTACTATAGTTTTCAGTGAAGTCCTGTATTACAGTATACGTACAGAATAGCATAGTGTAGTATAGTATAGAATATTTGAATAGATTATAGTATATTTTAGTATAGAAACCGCTGTAGTGATTTCTAATGTATACTATTCTACATGATCATATACTATACTATTACTGTTCTGTGGTCCGGTATAGCATAGTATAGCATAATGTAGTATAGAACAGTATAGTATAGATTTCTGTTGAATACTGTTCTATATGATATTACACTATAGTGTTGCTGGACTGTGGTGCAGTGTAGCATAGCACCGTATACAGTAGTATAGTACAGTATAGAATAGATTTCTAATGAATACTGTTCTATATGATACTACACTATACTCTTGCTGCTCCTGTGATACAGTACAGGAGAAAATACTATCCAATAGTAAAGAAAGCGTTCTATATTTTTAGTATTATGTAGTATTCGGTACCATCCCTCACATAGTATATTACAGGACAAAACTGGAAATACTCGTCAAAGGCTCACTGTTGAGGGTCCTTGAAAGACATCATGCATGTTAAGTACCTCGTACCTGTTGTTTCGTGTGCACTGAGACGTCGATAAGGATTTAGAGGAAAGGTTTGTGCGTCTAACGCTGCGCCGGACTCGAACACGGTTGTATGAAAAGTACAAACCCAGACACGGATATAAGAAACACATTTGATTGTCACTCTTTTGGTTAGTGAGTTTGGTTAGTTTGGACACGTTAGCTACAGCTTTACTCTGGTTTTTGTTTTAGTAGAAGCAGTCTGAGCTTTAGAAACCTTTACGTTTCCTAGCCAACAGAAATGCATAGAGTGAAATATATATATTCTATATATAAGAAGTAAAAAGTAGCAGTGCTTCTTTTAAGGGAAACTTCTAGTGCACATTTTGTCTTTTCAGGGCTCAAGTAAAAACTAAAGTTTTTTTTTTCTCCAGGTAACATGGTGTAGCTCTTCAGACTCTTCAGGAATAAATGCTGGAGAAAAAAAAAAGAAAAAAAAGATGGGAAGAAAGAGAGAGAGAGAGAGAGGGAGTGGGAGAGAGAGAGAGAGAGAGAGAGAGAGAGAGAGAAAGAGGGCGAGAGGGGAGAGAGACGTTCCACACCGCACTACCAGCGTGAGAAAATGATCTGAAATTATCTCGGAGCAGAAGATAGACTGGTGTAATGATGTAATGGTCGGCGGCAGATTTCAGAGACGTTTTTCGAAAAAGAAGAAAAGGGGAAGAAGTGGGGGAGGGAGAAAGAGAGAGAGAGAGCGGGGGGGGGGCAGAAAAGGTAAAAATGAGTATCTTCAGGTCGCCCCGCAGAACTCCGAGAGAAAAAGCCGAAGCTGTGCAGCCCGAATTGTGGGCTGGAACAGACTGGATCAAACGGGATCAGGACGGAGCGGGTTGGGGCGTGACCAGTGCTGGTGTGGGGGCGGAGCCTGGTCTCACTTGTGGAACAGGATTGGCTTGGCCAGGCCGGCGAGGATCTTTGGCACCTGGACAGAAATTATCTCCGCGATCATCTCGGGGTAGCTGACCTTGGTGGGCAGAGACTGGGCCTGCACGAAAAGGTCAAAGGTGAACTGGTGCAGCTTCTGCACAATCTGCAGGAGAGAGAAAGAGAGAGAGAGAGAGAAAATAAAGCAATGTTACTACACTGCTCATATTGGGCTAAATAGAATGGTGTGTGTGTGCATCTTTATGTCACTCACTGGCTGCAGTGAATCCATGAGTCGAGTTAGCTGGTAAAAGCGCTGGGAGCAGTTGGTCTTCTGGCCGTAGTTAATCAGGCGGTCCAGCTCTCTAATGTACGTCAAACGCAGCTCATCAAAATACTTCTGACTCTTCAGTCCTTCTACAGGGACTGCGGAGAGATGGGGGGTTAAGTAACCTAAAGTGAACTTTACAATCATCATTGTTTTATTACAATGATGATATAAACAATAAAAAAAAAAAAATAGAATTCATCATAATAGATGTTTTAATAAGGTCAGAGTCAGCTCCATAGGCAGCTCTGGGTGGTCTCTGGAGCGTATTTGCTCCACCCTCGTAAATTTTGCGAATACACATGGCTACATAATACAGTTTAATACAAAATACAATAGATGTGGGAGAAAAAATAAGTACAGTGTGGCAATATTTTTTGATGCAATATTACACAATATTAGCCCTGCCCAGGGAGAGTCCGTAGAACCCGGGATAGGTTCCCTGTGACCTTAGTAAGGATTAAGCTGTTACAGGAAATTAATGAATAAATTAATTATACTGATACAGAGGCACCAAGGTCCACAAGAGGGTGCAAGACCTAGGATGTCAGAGTGATTATTTTAAAGGACGTCAGAGTGAACTTACTATACCGTCTACTTTCAAGTGATAAATTCACAACAATATCAAATCATGAAGCAAATATTGTGGGAATTTCGACCCCTAAAAGAAAGTAGGGTGGGTGGTTTTAGCTGCTAAAGCACTTACCCGTTTGGGCACAGGGCCTTTTTTGAAGTGCACCCTGTCCATAAAAACTTCCTTTATACCAACCTCCCCTCTCCTGCCCCCTCCTCCCAACCTTTATTTCATTCGAACACCAGCCGCTCTAAAAGTTCTCTGCATGGCCTTCAAATAAACTGCTCTCCTCTGGTCTTCCACAGCATCTGTCACACTTGTTAGCAACCAGTTCAATGAAGTAAGATTCAATTAAGAGGTTGCAGTTATCGCTGACAAACACAAAAGCATGCTGTGGTTTTATCTGAATTATTTGAGCTCCACTGGAACGATTGCAGAAACTGTGCAGAAACAGCAGATTCTGAACTTTCCCTCCGGACCACATTAGTGTATACGAGAAGAAGAGGAGATATTTTATTGCGCTCTGATTTGATGAAAAAGTTGATGATATAAATGTACAAAGAAAATCATGTCATTTTGTAATTATCTGCAGCTTAGGAGCTGGTCAGTGCCATTTCTACTAAAGGTTTGTCATTAAAGATATAATTACACAACTGTGTTTGAACTGTGTGGCGAGCAAAGGACAACGGTATGTCCAGCCTTGTGAGGACGAATGGTGACTCACTGATGCTGAAGAGCAGGAGAGCCTTCATGCAGAGGAACTCCTCCTGGGTGACCTGCAGCATCACGAACTCCTGAGACAGGTGCTTCATCTGCATACAGTGCTCATACATGCTGGAGATATGCATCCGCTGGCTGCGGGGGAAAGTGAACATGCTCATCAGCCACCTGCGTGTATCTCTAAACCTCTAAACATTAAAAAGGCACAGACAGGCCAAAAATCTAATTTACCCTTAAACATCAGAAGAAGAACTGCACTGGAGCTATGAGGCTGATGTAACTAACAATTAATGGAATTTAATCATCATCATCATCATCATCATGGCTCTGTATTATCATTATTATTATTATTATGATTACAAGAAATGCAGAGTGATTGCTGAGCCTTGATTCCAATAGGATTTCTAGGTGGATGCTGTGGTGTTTCAGGTGATTGTTCGGTGGATACTGTTGTATTCCGCGTGATTGTCCGGTGGATACTGTTGTATTCCGCGTGATTGTCCGGTGGATACTGTTGTATTCCGCGTGATTGTTCGGTGGATACTGTTGTGTTCCGCATGATTGTTCGGTGGATACTGTTGTATTCCGCGTGATTGTTCGGTGGATACTGTTGTATTCCGCGTGATTGTCCGGTGGATACTGTTGTATTCCGCGTGATTGTTCGGTGGATACTGT
>JBBPDC010167991.1:6516-17505 GCA_037974485.1 Hemigrammopetersius urotaenia | reverse complement strand
ATACGTGAACACACCACAGCACACAGTGTGAACAGCACGAAATTCTTCTGCATTTAACCCATTCACCAAGTGAAGCATGGGGCAGCTACGAACACAGCGCACAGGGAGCAGTGCGTGGGGACGGTACCTTGCTCAGGGTACTCCCGAGCTGCCTTGCGGTCTTGGGAATCGAACCCGGACTTTCTGGTCGCAGGGCGAATGCCCTAACCACTAGGCTACCAGCTGCCCCTGCTCTGTGGCAAGATCTGAAAACTGCTGTTCACACACGCTGTCCATCTAATCTGACTGAGCTGGAGCTGTTTTGCAAAGAAGAATGGGCAAGAATTTCAGTCTCTAGATCTGCAAAGCTGGTAGAGACATACCCTGAAAGACTGGCAGCTGTAATTGCAGCAAAAGGTGGTTCTACAGAGTATTGACTCAGGGGGCTGAATAATTACGCACACCCCACTTTTCAGTTATTTGTAAAAAATGTTTGCAATCATGTATGATTTTCGTTCCACTTCTCAAGTGTACACCACTTTGTTTTGGTCTTTCACGTGAAATTCCAATAAAATAGATTCATGCTTGTGGCTGTAATGTGACAAAATGTGGAAAAGTTCAAGGGGGCAGAATACTTTTGTATGTTTGGGCAGAACGGCCCAAAATACAGAAGTGTATGTTTATGAAAATACAGAAGTGAAGCCAGCTAAAATAGATGCTGGGCCCCAACTGGATGTGCACTAGAAGAGGAGAGACACACTCTTTCTTTCCTTTGTTAGAAAAATTCCAAAGGACTCTGGTAAAAAAAAAAAAAAAAAAAAAATGAAGGGCACCATGAGATGGAGTCAAAATTTATACCTTTTTTCTTTTTTTTTTTTTTTATAACAAACTAGATAAAACGTGAATGCCCTGCAGTGGCAAATAGCTTTGGTTTTATATGTGACATCCATACATGGTTACTTGTCTAAAGCAGTGCCTGCAATCAATTAAGTGCATATTAAAATAAAATACGGAGGAGATTCTGCTTGTGGTGGAAAATCCTCAAATAACATGGACATTTTATGTAAAGCACAACATACCCCTTGTATAAGGTTTAACTGAGATCATTTGTGTATGCTTAGCCTATTGCAGTGCAGGTTACTTTATGCAAGTTTAAAACGAGCAGTAACTATCTATTTTCTCTTACACGTGGTGGAAAATCAGCAAACTCACAACAGATTCTTCACTCCAAACTTTATTTTACATCTGCAGAAGGAGTGAGTTTCATCACCCAGGGCAGTCCAGAGGTTCTAAAGGGCCTCTCTGAAAAACAGTCTCTGCAGAAGACCTTTTATACTTTAAAAACATCATACACATTCTACAACTAGGCTTGCGCGAGGGACTGTCGTAAATTTCCTGATTTACATTTTTCCCCTTACACACGCTACGCCCTGGCAATTTACATTTATGGCATTTAGCAGACGCTTTTATCCAAAGCGACTTCCATTCCCTAACTACAGGGACAGTCTGGGGGACCCAGTGGTGGTGTACTGGTTAGGATTCAAACCTGTGACCTCTTGGTCCAGAGGCAAGTATCCTACCAACTGAGCTACCTCCACCCTGTAAAATGGTTCTATTTTGATGACCGATCATTGTCAGGTTTAAACACCTAAAACACAGACAAATAATAAGGCAGGACACGGTGAATAGAGTAAAAATCAGCTTGCAAGCGACTCAGTTACAGTCTCCTACTCACTCTGAGGTCTCTGCCGCTCCCCGCTTCCTTTTATTGGTTTCAGTGTTTACACAATTAATGCTTGGTTACACAACACTTTATATGTCACAACATTCCCCCTCTTTCTTTAGCCCTCGGCCGTTCTTCGTTAGTTCCTGTTTTCGTCGGTCTGGACTCTCTGTTCTGCAAGAGTGCATGAGTTCAGACAGCTTCCTCTTACTGTGGCCCGGTTTGCATTCCATTCTGTTGAACAAGCTTGTTACAGCAATACATGAGAAGCATATATACATATTTTCCCATCAATCATAATCCTACAAGGCCCTCCAGTCCCCTGGGATTTACATTTACGGCATTTATCAGACGCAGACATTTATCAGCAACTTCAATTCCCTACCTACAGGGGGCAGTCTTTCCCTGCAGCAACTTGGGGTTAAGGGTCTTGCTCAGGGACCCAGTGGTGGTGTGCTGAAGGTAGGAATCGAACCCATGACCTCTTGGTCCAGAGGCAAGTATCCTACCACTAGGCCACAACCACCCTGGCATGACAACCCATGCCAGGTTGCACTGTTCCTTTCCCACATCCTTCCTACAGCCATCTGCTGACAAAAATGAAGGAAATCCACCCAGGATACATTTTTCTCTGGGCATACAAAATAAGTCACCCAGAGATGGTGCAACAGGTTGTGAATAGTTAATTGTTCACTGATGACAAAGAGAAAGGAATACATAAGGATTATGTGTGTATGAAACTTTAAGAGTTGTTTAAGATGTCTGTTGAAGCTGTATATAAGGGCTAAGATGATCAGTGAGTGCTCCTACTTGCAAGAATAAAAGTTCTGCCTGCTGAGGAAGTGGTCTCTGGGTGAAGAGAACAAGAAATGTCTGTAACATGTACCATGGCAAGTTTGCTGTAACTTTTCACATGTTGTGGTGTCTGACCTCAGGTTCAGTGAATGCCCAAACAGGCATACATTCTGAGCCCTTTAGCCAGGACCCACATTCCAAAGATTTTTTTCTTTCCTTTAACTGGATTTCTTGACGGTGCTTTATTTAAATGAATATTTTATTCTTGTCAATCAACATGAAAAGATTGCCTAATATCACCCTATATAACTAATTGGGATATTTAAATCGAGCCTAACTCTGTTTCTTTAGCTCTGAACAAGTTGCAGCAAATAAGACGAGAAAGAAACCAAAGTGTACCAGGAGACCAAATCTGTAAGCCCCATACACTACTTTCATTGTTTAATCACTCTTGTCTTGTGTATGGCTTTAAAGCTTATCTCTGTGTTCTGCAGCATGTGCTCCAGAGACCTACAAACCTTCTGCAAATGTGAAGACCACATACAGCACTGCCGAACAGGAAGCAGGTACAGCGAATGTGGTTTGTCTCGCAAAGCTAGACTGAGACAAAGGATTCTACAGCATTTTTGCATGGATTCTTTCTCACTCTGTACCGCAACAGTTTTAGTGGTGGTAGTGAATGATAAACTTTATATTTTATACAAGTGGTACATGTTACAACAGTAGTGCTGTTTAGTCAGGTCTCAACAAATCATACAATGCAGTTTTTTTTCTTCAATGATTGTAGATGGAAATTTGAAGTTCAAAGAAACAGAAGAAATTTTTTGATTGAAGAGCAGTCAGTCTCCAATTGGCAGTCTCTGGCAGAGAGGCACTTTGAACAAAGGCTTGCAGGCTTTTATACATTTGTATCATCCTCACACAGCCCCTACCCTCATTCTCTTGTCCTTGGAACAGCCCACCCCTCACATCTGGTTCCATGTAGGGGCCTCGCTTGCTTGGGAAGTCCCCTCCTCATAGTAATCTAATACTGGCCCTCTGAGCGACAATCCCCCCCGAGACAGCATGAGACAAGAGTTTCCTCACCCCCTCCCAACTATAGGCCCCCCAACACAGGCATATATGAGTTAAAGGTGAACCATAAAACAGAATTGAGGGGAATAAAAAATCTCCTTCTACATGATCAGATCATGAACCAAAAAGGATTTCTTGGCCAATGATCTGTTTAAAAAAAAGGATATTATGCGATGAGAGAGTGTGGTTGTGAGCAAAAAAGATTATTGTAGCGGGTTTCTGTTGGTCTGATATATAATTTATATATATTTGACCATGTCAGCTGGTATGTTTAAGGATGTGACCTGGGTTCGGCTGAGACGTTGACAGCCTCTCAATTCCTTGGTGGCTCAAGTGCAAAGGGTGTGGGGTTACAGGCTGGTGATAGTGATGTTTGGATTATCTCCACGCAATTTAAAGCGATATTTATAGTTCCAAAAGATCCTGAGATCCGTCCTCAGTCTTCTGTCCTCAACATGAACATCTGTCTTATTTTCCAACAAGTAGATTCTGCTGCTGAAAGCCGAGACAGTGGTCAATTCATTTTTTGTGTGGTAAGCTACTCCTTTGTTTTGGCTAAAAATACATGTGTATCAGTACATATGCATATTTTTGAATGCAACCTCTTGATATGTAGAATTTTAAATATTGGCTAAAGTTCTAGTCACTGCCACAAAATAATCCAATGATGGTGCCTCCATGCGATGCCCTTGAAGTGATCTTTCAGTTTTCAGTTATTTTATTTTTCTTTCTACAGGAGTGTGGCCAAACATTTTCCTTTATAACCGGCTACAAGAAGCATATTACAGGAAGTGAACACCAACATGTGGGTTTGCATGTGTTTTTTTTTTTTGTTTTTGTTTTTTTTTGGGGTGGAGGAGCTGCTTGCCTGTGGCTTTGTGCAGATGCTAATGTTAGACACTCATGTGATTAATGATTAATGATCTTTTTGTTGTTGTTTCCCCCATCCCCAGAAACTCTATGAGCTGTTTGGATCAGGTAATGTGAATTTATTGTCATATATTTATATTTTTATTTATATTTTATTTATATTTATTTGGATTTACAATTTCAAATTAAAAATAACTGTGGTGTCAAGTACTAGCCAAAGGACTAATAATATTAATTTTGCTTTTGTGTCATCCACAACTTTCTCTTATTTTCCTGATGTTTTGGAGGCACTAATAGATTTGATTTCTTTACAAAGCATTCATATAATAATTGTAAAAAATAGAAATGAGGAAGAGGGTAATTTGGGTATAATGGGACCTGAAAGATTTTGACTTCAGAGTGGTTTAGTGTGGTTTAGTCGTGCTTGAGATTGTGCTTTCTTTGTCCCTTTCTCTGACTCCCCTGTATCTGTCTTTCTCTGTAGGCTTGTACAGTGGTATGTATTTCATTCAGTAACATGAAGGGCACACTCTACAATACAAATTCTACAGAATAAATACTTCATAAATGAATTAAACACTGCTTGTAACTTCTCACACGTGGGTCTATTGTTTGTTTGTTTGTTTGTTTGTTTGTTTTTGTCCTGTTTTTGGTGACTCTGGTTAGGACCCATTCCTGAGATTAAATTGTACACATATCTATGGGCTCGCCACAGGATGATTTCACCACCCCCAGCAATAGGTGAGATAATGTTTGAATATCATGCATGAATACCTCTCATCGATGGGAGCCCCCTGCTTCACTTGGTGAATGAGTTAAATGCAAAGAAAGTATTCACATTGTTTACTCTGTGTGCTGTGTTGTTTACATGTGACTTTTATAGTACAAATCCTGTTCATTTCAATCCACTTAGGCATGTGATTTCATTCCACTCTGGATGAACCTGATGCACTTGCGCACAATGTCTTTCTTGTGCACATAACATACCTTTCTCATGCACATAATGTGTCTTTATGCACATACCCTCAAACTGCATTGTGCTCTAAAGGATACAAGCCAACATCCCTTTGGGAATGGGGGTTTGGTGAGGCAGGGCTGTAAACTGTACACCACTGTAGCTTCCAACAGTACACACACCCTCAGAAAGTGTCTAGCAATAAATTCAAGGAGCCACTGGAGGTCAGAGAGGTTCACAAAACATTTAAAAGTATGAACTAAATTTACAGGAGCATCTCAACATGTTACATGTCTAAGAACCACTGGACCTGTCCATGTAATGGTAATGGTGAATCTGTACAATTATGGAACTCCATGCCTTTAAAAAAAAAATAAATAAATAACTAGGAAGAATAATATTAATATTAGTGGAAGTTTGGTGCGAAATCACTGACCAAAATTATAATTCTTAAGGCTTTTGACTATTTGTGGAAAAAGGGAATAAAAATATATCTTGTTGAAATTGGAATTTATTGGTGTAAAGCCGCTAAATAAGCAGGATCAATGCAAATTATGATGGAGGTATTTTATTCTTTAAATAAACAGCTTGCTACACTTTTTTCACTTTATTTGATTCCAGACTTAGGCTTACACTCCAAATCTTCATGACACTATAAGGGGCCACTTTACTTTATTACAGGAAGATGCTTATTTATAGTTTAGTGTGCTATACTTTTGAAACTAAGATAATACAAGGTAATATTCATGCTGCTTAATTGTTCAGAGACGTTCTTACTTTATGGTCACATTTTGTTTGTTTACCAGGTCTGAAGCTGATAACAGTGCTTGTTAACAGACTGGGGCAGAATTCAGGCCCACCAATCTACCTGTGCCACGCCTGTGAGATCAGCATCTCAACGACTGTCTCTACCCACCTCACCTCCACTCAGCACTATTTCAATGTCTTCGTAAGCGTTTTAACTGATATATATTTTTATTGCACTAAGGCAAATTGTACTTCTCAATTTTTAAGCAAACATAAAAAAACAAACTATGTTTCTATTGTTTTTAGGCGCACACACAACCAGATCTTGTGTTCCTTGGTGCTCAGAACCCAATCACAGAGTTTGCACAAGAAGAAGAAATGAAGCAGGGAAAAGAGAAGAAGGTACTTCGGGTAAGTATTTAAACATGCAAAGATACTCTGTACACATTTACGTACACATGCGTTCATACTGTGTCTCCTCTTCAGGTGTGCGAGATTCCAGACCAGCTGTGGAGGAAGTTTGAAAGCCTATCTTATGAGAAAAGTAAGCAGGAGACATCGGAGTTCAATCTAAAGGAGAAAATTATCTTTTCTTTTTTTTTGCTAATTTTGTCTTTGTCTCTCTCACTCTCTGTGTCCTTAGTCATGGCAACATTTGAGCAACACTATTCAAAGCTGAACAAATGTTTTGAAGGTTGGTATCTATATTTTAATTGGATCCCTCACTGACTTTTTGAATGCTAAATTACTTAATCAAAGTAATACATCTGTTCTTTATTCTTTGTCTTTCTATATTAAGTCATTTTGGCAACAAGATATGACTTGGTGGGGAATATCAGTAAAGTACAATAAATCAGTCTATATATTCAAAATCATTGTCTTGATGTTTGTCTGTGTCCATAGTTACAAAGCGAGTGACACTGCAGTCATATGCCAAAAGTAGTGAGAGGATGTCTCCGCTACTCGGTGAGTGCTTTAACTTAAAATGAGGTACCAAACATAATGGGGCATGTTGGCACAGTTAAGGTGGACTGTACTAATGCTTATCCATAACTGTCTGTTACATTAATGTCCAAATGACCAATTTATGGTATAAAATATCGTATGGCCTGTATATAACTCATGAGGTACAAGTGTTTAAGGTATGTTTATAGGCTTCTAGAGGTAGAACAAACCTTGCAAGTAGAGAAATGTATTTTCTTTTAGGAATTCATAATCAAATTTCATATAAGACTGACATCATTTTAGTGAAGAATCATGGAAATTTGGTACATTACAGTATTAATAATGCTAATTCTAACCCTCTCACTCTAAAACCAGGTCTGCAGTTCATGGTGAAGTACAGTACCACACAGCCATATGCAAAATGTGCTTACCTTTGCTTGCTTTGTGAAAGGAATCTTACTGAAATGCGTGCCATTGCCCATGTTTTGAGCTCTACTCATGTGTTCAACTACCTTGTGAGTATTCTAAACTTGCAGACATATTTTAGTGTATGAAGAGCCTCTGATGGAGTGATCCGTTAATCAAAATCATTTATCATTTAGAATGTGGCCCATCCTGGTTCCTTGAGCAAAGACGAAGAGCGGAAGACACTGATTGTAGACTTGGCACAGCAGGCAGAGGCACTCAATCCTAATGATGCTTTGCAGGTATGAACACAAATGTCAGTTTTGTTATCCTTTATTCACTGGACTGCCTACCAAGAACTGATGAAGATTTTAGTGTTAAAAATGATTAATGTGGTACAACTTCACTGCCTTTTAAAGTTAATACAGCATTTATTTAGTGGAAGAAGCTAATTCTCCTTTCAACCTCTGGGACTTTTCAGCCCATCTCGAAAAGCCAAGAGTACATGCCGATCAGCATATAAAGTATGAATTCTGTTCTCAGAGGATACCCCTCTGAAAAAGCCCCCTAAACTTGGCACAGAAAACATCTGCACTTGAGCAGGCGTAATCAAGTTATTGTGTACCTTCTTAAAAGAGGTGGTTAACAAACATATGAATTCTGACCATTCATGAGGGCTAAATATTAATAAGTGATGACTGGTCTCTTGCTTATTGGATGACACATGGGAAGGTGTAGATATAATTATTCAAATAAGGATGTTGTTGTAACTTATTGTAAGGTTGGATGGATCAATGCTTTCTTATGCCTAAATACCCAGCTCGGTTCAAGCTGGTGAGAGGATCTTCCACCGGACCTTGAAGCTGTTTCTCCAATTTTCCATGACAGAACTTGATCACATTTTTATTAGAATGTCTGACTGATACTGACATCATTTGCTGAGATGTGTTCGACCATGTAGCGCTGCTACTCGCTGTCTATCACAGGAAACTCGCTCTTAAATTTATGTTCCTCGCTGGTGGGTCTTGGTACGAACAAGCATCACCGTTTATTGAAAGGTCATGAGACTAGAATAGACTACAGCGACTAGAGCTAGATACAGGAATGAAAACCACGATGACGACTGAAACTGCTGAACCATAGTTCTAACTGTAGTTCTAGGTGGTCCTGGGATTTTTGTGATTATGATGATGATCCACAAATGAGCATATCATAAATAGTAGTTAATTGACCACATGACTAAGACCACGTTCAGACTTGATGTATGCTAGCACTGCAAAGAAAATTAATGTGAGGTTTAGCTCTTTGTTCAAAGACAATTGTTCAAAGACCATGTTGTGGCAAAAAGGCAGTATTGGGAGTGCTTAATGTGAATCCTGTCTTTGTCTTTAGGAAGTGGAACTGGACTTTGGAAAGTTTTATGAACTTGACTCAAAACATTTTAAGGCTGGTAAGTTAATGAACTCTATCATGAGTTGATGAACTAATATAATGGGCTGAATGTCTTCATGCTTAATGAGTATCTGATCTAATCTGAGCGTGAACCTGTTTTTGTGATCTAGACTTTTTCTCAGTAATTCTCATATGTAACATCTTTTGGGGACCACAACAACAGGAGCCCACCAAGTCCTTGGCATTCTCTTAACATTTATCATGATATTTTCACTGTTTTTTGTTTCTTTATCATCATACTGTTTCTTTTGATTTACACTTTCGCATTTATCGAGTGACACACAGGAAAAACTGATCTCTTTTTTTCAGTCTTGTTCGATCCCAGGGTTTCTGTTTTTGGAACTTTTGCTTTTGGTATTTGTTTTTGTCATGCTGTCAGTAAGCATTATCTTAATGTTTAAGGACAAAATTTAATTATCAAATATTTTGCTCCTTTGCAGCTTTGGCTGCACTGCAGCTGTTTTTTAGGCAAAAAGGACTGGGAGAACTGAAGCCACCTCTTGTTCCAGGAGCCAGATTAGGTGTGAAATTATTTGCACTTTTTTCTTATACAAGGTAGTCTAAGAGCTTAAGTCAAAGAAGAATGCCGACTGTTGCCACTGTTGGATACCCAAGATACAGTCACAGTGATTTTAGGTGTGATGTGTGCAGGATGTTGAAAAGTAGATTGTCAGTTACAAGGCTGATTCTGTAGCTTAAATCATGTGACATACCTGCCCCACACTTTTCAGTGAAATGTGGATTATTGACTTCTGGTTATGCCTACATTTTAAGCAGAATCCAGTTTGAACAAGGAAGATTCCTCACAAGGGACTGAACAAAGAAGCACCTCTGTGTCATCACAGAGTCGTGATTCAACACCCATGGAAGGAGGTTCAGCAGACTGTACAACACCACCCTCTCTTCTTTCTAAAGCATCACTAAACACACAGCAGCCTGAACCAAAGGAGATGGACATAGAACCACTCAACCAAGAAATCCCTCCTCACCACAACCCAACAGAGACCAAAGAATTCCACTCAACAGCAAAACCTGATGTTTCAAGCTTTGATCGACAGCAAAGAGAACTGAGGCAGCCCCCTGATGACACGAGTGAGGCAAAAACAGGTGTGTTCATTGTTATTAAAACCTCATTTAAGACAGATTCTGTCCTGTTTGATTTTAGTAGGTTGTTGACTTGGATAATGAATCAGCAATGACTTTAGGTTTCACTCTTATTAAATTTATCTACACAAGAACACTGAGCACAATATGAATATTGTATAAAATAACATTTTGTATGAGCAACATTCTAAAGTAGAATTTTACTTGTAAAAGCAGCAAAGAAAATTGAACATCAGTCACATAACGGAGTTCTAAAATGCGCCTAAATGTTGTATTAACTGATGTAATTATTATCTGAGCAACTGTGCCACTGACCCTATACCATCTTAAACATCAAAATTAATACACAAGTTTTATCTTCTGTTCAATCATTTATATCTGAATTTCATTTTCATCCTCATTTTCTTCCTTTGATTCTCATATGACCTGTAACAGTGCCCCAGGACCCACCTGCTTGCAATGAACTGTGTAACTACCTGGAAGCTGCAGAGAAAGAACCTGTAACTGGTAAGTACTGTGTATTTTTGTCTCTCATTGTGACCATATGTCCTGGCAACAATCATGTTTGAGGTATGCCCATTTTTTGTATTTGTTTTCACAAAACTAAATGGTGCTTGGACTTTTTAATGCTAAAAATTTTTCAGTGATGACAAAAGCACAGATGACTTCTATTTCTCCTTAATCTGTGGATGTATGCAAATATTTTGGAATGTTGGTGCATATTTTATGAAATAATTTCCAAGGCTAGAGTGTCTATAAAATCCTTACAAAAACATCTTTGTAAAGATTACAAGGAGCCACTGGACATCTTTCGAAATCACTGTAATCCTCACATTACAGTCATGACTGGTGCCACTGCTGCATACCCAAGAACCAGTCACAGTGATTTTAGGTGTGATGTGTGTAGGATGCTGAAATTTATATTGTCAAGAGCAAGGCT
>JBBPDC010167966.1:0-17506 GCA_037974485.1 Hemigrammopetersius urotaenia | reverse complement strand
TTGCGGAATTCTTAAGCACTGATGTACGTCGCTCTGGATAAGAGCGTCAGCTAAATGCCGTAAATGTAAATGTAACATTCCATTTAATGTGTTGTGTTCGGTGGAGGGGGAGAACATTGAGCTGCTCCAGCCGCCTACAGAGCCCAACACCCCCTGTGGTCCTCAGGTACAGGTGAGTGTGCAAACTATGTTTCACCAACCGTGAACCATGTTGATGCGACATGACCAATACTCTTTTAATTCTCAGGAGGATGAGGAAACACTGACTGACCTTTAAAGTCACTTGCATTATTCTCCCCTAGGAGAATACTCCCCCCCTCTCCTGCGGCTACCACCTCTCGGACCTCACGAACAGAAAGGGTACCTTTGCTTTGGCTTCAAGTAACTTTTCACACTCAAACTGTATGTATACTGTTTTATGTTTTTTGCCCATGTAAGCTGGAACAGACTGTGTGTGCAACCTGTACAAGCACATGCTGAAGCTGGACTGTATCAAAAAAGAGCTACAAATTAAAAAGCTCAAGCTTGAAATTGAGAATCTTGAGCATGAAAAGAAGGTACTGCCATATGTTCACCAGTTTTTCATCCATATGGTTGTGCCATCACTGAATTTTTACATTCCATTCACAGGAATGGGAGCAAAGAAACAAATCAAGACAAATGACAAATCTTCAATGTGTTCAGAATCTGTATTATTCATTTTGTCATCAGTCAAAAAACTGCTGCGTGATGGCCTCTCGCAGCACACCCTGTGGGGTGGTTGAGGGTCAATGGGTCCACAATCTCGGGGGTTCGTAGGCATCAGAACTGGGGTCTTTTCCTTTCGAATGGTGGCAGTGTTGTGTAGTACCACACATGCTGATACCACCTGACCAGCCCTCTTCACTCGTAGCTCCTTCAGACATGTGAAACGTGCCTTCAAGATCCCAAACGTCCTTTCAATTCTGCCCCTCATGTTGCTATGAGATGATGAATTTCACTTGTGGCCTTGTCTGAGGCTCGATGTAAGGGGTGAGCAAGGCATGGGTATCCTCGGTCCCCCAGCAGAAGGCCATCAGAACGTCACATGCAAATTTGATGAGTCAACAAATCTTTAGGATGTCAATTGCATTACCTTCCTCAAATCGTCAGGAGAGGGTGGACTGAGCCTGGACACCGTGCGTCCAGGCTTGTCACCATGAGCTGGTGATCACATGTCCTAAGGATCGAATGTCATTAGCTCATTCCACTATTGTAACATCAAAAGCATGTTCATGTATGACATTCAAAAATAAACGATGTGCCATAGTGTTCCACAAGGACATAATTTACACCTTTATGGGTGTGCAATCAATGGCTCCCATGACTCTTGGAAATCTTATGGGACATTGTGTTCAGTCTAAGGCTCACTTTGCCTGTGCAGATATACTATTACTGTAGTGAATTACCTGCGATTGCATAAAACCCTTTAATCTTCAGCGAACTTAAATGGCCAGGGAAAACTACAAATGCATCCAACAGTTTAGAAAGAGCAAGTTCCACCTTGCGAACTGCACGGCAAACCGTATTGCTCAGATTTTCAGCATCACTGATGGAATACATGTATTGGCCAGACACTAAGTAGCGCAGCGAAAGGCAAACTGTCTGCTCGATCATGAGGGCATTGCTCCAGCGAGTGGCATTAGAGACATCTGGCCCAATCAACTGACAAACGTCACGAATTCCCAAATTTTGGCTGAAAATCTACAGTATACCTTTCATAGAGAATATCGTCCAGATATGCCAGCAGATTCTACTCTCTAAAGAGCCCCTCATGATTTGTGTGCCGTGGCCAGCGGATCAACCAGGTAAGCCATTGCATGAGAAGTGGTGTGTGGAAGGACGGGGCTTGTGGGGACGGGCTCACGCTAAAGTTCGAGTTAAGTGAGAACATATTCTGGTTGGATCATGATAAACCCATTGCGAAAGTTGCCATAGCAACATACATCGTGATAAACCTGTGCACCTTTCGTAGTATGGATTAGTCATGAAGTTGCACCTCACGTGACTCACAAGTTACTCTCGAACTTTACTCTTGAATAAACCAGTAATCGCGCTTCGTAGTACAGGCCCTAGGTCTCAACCTGCATCTGAGACTGTCTGGCCGATATCTCCTCTTGGATGGAATTGCTGGTATTCACCACCTCAAGCTGAACTCTCAAGCTCTCTCTAGTGGCTGGACTTCCACTGAAGGTAACAAAACCACTCCAGCCTATTCAGAATGCAGCTGCAAGGTTAGTTTCAAAATTCTCACACACTTTTACTAGGGAACCATTCACTGGCTCCTTGTGGCCACCCACATGTTCAAATCCTTAATGCTTGCTTTCACTTGCTCTCTGGGTAAGAGCATCAGCTAAATGCTGTAAATATAAATGCAATGTAAATGTTTGACAGAGTCGAAGCAGTGTTTGGTATCTGGTATAGCTAAGTATCCTTTTAATGTTGTGAAAAGAAAATTATGTTGTCTACTTTTATCTTTTTTGTTCATTTGATTGAATATTGCCGCACCTCTATTGACCCACAGGAACGAAGTCTGCAGTGTGGATCCTTGTAAGGATCCTTGGGAGATCCTTGGGAGATTGTAAGGGTGGAGGTAGCTCAGTGGGTAGGATACTTGCCTCCAGACCAATAGGTCATGGGTTCGAATCCTACCTTCAGCAGAACACCACTGGGTCCCTGAGCAAGACCCTTAACCCCAAGTTGCTCCAGGGAGAGACTGCCCCCTGTAGGTAGGGAATGGAAGTCGCTTTGGATAAAAGCGTCTGATAAATGCCGCTAATGTAAGTCAGATCCCATTCTTTCAGATGTGATGTTTGAATTCAGAGCTGAAGCCAGAAAAGAACAGCCTTTTGCTGTGGCCATACAACCAGATAATCTGCGAATTGTGAAACATTTTACTAATGCTGTGACCTTAGCTTCTTGAATAAAGAACAAATGACTCAATAGTCAGTGTCATAAAATTGCTTAAATCTAAAAAGTGACCTAGAAATTATTAATTTAAATATAAGACAGATGACTAGTCATGGACAGTCTGTGACCTCACGATTTAGTTTCTTCTTCTGATTTGGAATAAAATCTACTTTACACAGTTAGCTCTTCAAACTAGCAGAGAGCAGCTTTACTCCCAAATCTTGAAGATCTTTGTTAGTAAGGTGCAGTTCCCTCAGTAGACAGTTTGCTGATGCAACAGACAGCAGAGAGCTAGCCTGCCAAGAGGGAGAACACAGTATTGTTCGTTCAACTAGCATAGAACTGAGGTATGATAAACTTGACTGATGGAGAAACTGTTATTTTCTTTAAAAAATATTTCTACTGAACAAAAATATAAACGCAACAATTTAGTTTTTTCTCTTTTTTCTCCAATTTTTCATGAGCTGAAATTGAAGATCTGAAACATTCTCTACACACACAAAAGACCCATTACTCTTAAATATTTTTCACAGATCTGTCTAAATCTATGTTAGTGAGCACTTCTCCTTTTCCGAGATAATCCATCCCACCTCACAGGTGTGGCATAGCAAGGTGCTGATTAGACACCATGAATATTGCACAGGTGTGACTGCCCACAATAAAAGGCCACTCTGAAATGTGCAGTTTGACTGACTGCAGGAATGTCTATCAGAGCTGTTGCCCATGAAATCAATGTTCATTTCTCAACCATAAGCCGCCTCCAAAGAGAAGTTCAGAGAATTTGGCAGTACATCCAAATGGTCTCCCAACCGCAGATCATGTGTAACCACACCAGCTCAGGACCTCCACATCCAGCATGTTCACCTCTATGACCTGAGACCAGCTACCCAGACGCTGCAGCAACAATCGGTTTGCAGAACCAAAGAATTTCTGCACAAACTTTCAGAAATCGTCTCAGGGAAGCTCATCTGCATGCTCGTCATCCTCATCGAGGTCTGGACCTGCCAGACCCACATATTCGATGTTGTCTGGCACATTGGAGAGGCGATCTGTTCATGGATGAGTCCCGTTTTTTTTACTGTTCAGGGCAGATAGCAAACAGCGTACATGGCGTCATGTAGGTGAGCAGTTTGCTGACATCAACATTGTGGATCGTGGGGCCCATGGTGGCGGTAGGGTTATGGTATGGGCGTATGTTATGCACAATGAACACATGATCTTATTGATGGCATTTTGAATGCACAGAGATACCGTGACAAGATCCTGAGATCATGATTTCAGCTTACAGTTCTCTGCTCATACGCACTACACCACTCCACAGTGACTTCAGGACTCATGAGGGCTGTGTCAACCTATATTACACAGCAGCTGACTAGCTACATCAGCAAATGCACTGAGGACATTATCGTCTCTAAGGAGATGATTACAAGTGCAAACCAGAATATAAAGTTATAAAGGGTGTACGACTCAATATAAATACGTGTACAGCATTACAACTCTTAATCAAGACAAGGTCACATGGTGAGTCGAGGCTGCAGCTGAAAGTAACTTTTTAAGTAAAATTATGGAAAAAAACAATCATGATTAATTTGGTCAATATTGAAATCACGATTATTTAACACGATTACACATTGAGTCAGGAAATAGCATTTATTGCAAATAAAGTACAGCAAATGTAAACTTTCCCTTAAAATAACTGAAAGTATAATATTGTATAAAATTGTAAACACAAGTAAACAAAACCAGGAATGTTCTTTATTATAAATTCAATTAATTCAATTAATATACAAGCTCATTCACAACAACCCTTTCCAAAATAAAAGCCCTCTCGCAAATATGACAATGCTTTTAGAATCTCAAAACAAGACTAGTATTCATAAAATTAATCAAAAAAGAACATAAAGATAAATGTATCAATTAACAAAAAAATAATAATCCCAAACTGATGAAAAGTACAGTAAATAAATTCTTCTATTTACTGACACTTTAATAAATGAATACACTACATGTTTACATTGGTTTTAAATATTCAGTGCAGAAAATACAATAAATTGATACAATAAATAACAACACGAAACAGATGTCATAATATATTAAATAAAATATAGTAGTGTATTTATTTTGTGAAAATATGCATTTAATTAAAAAATTTGGCTGTGCATTTGAAAACAATTACAGTGCTTACTGTATAAGTCTTAGGCGCAGCAAATCCTATAGGCAAATTTTTTAGCTATTCAGGAATTCTGCAATGTGATGTGGCAGCCTGTCACCAGGCTTTTTATTAAAAACCAAAAAACACAAAACGGCTGAGGGCCTGAACATAAACTGGAACGCTAAACTATTTTGGTGGAAGGAACATATCCCCTACACCCATGCCATATTCGTTTGCTGTTTTTATTTTTGTCACTTTATATACTCTAAGGTTTGAGTGTTATATTGAGTGTTTTAACAGGCAAAGCATGTAGATATATATTTTTATTTTTAAATTAAAATAAAAAAATCTGGGGCTGTGAATTTTTTAAAAGCTGAAATATCCCTGAAGAGAAAGGCAGGACAGGGCCTTGTACCCAGTACAATTTTATTCCACAAATCTATTTTGGTTAAATATTCCTGAACATTTTCAATATGCAGTAGATTCTTCAGAATACCCTAAAGCAGTGGTCCCCAACCTTTATTTCGTCACGGACCGGTAACTATTTTTCACGGAAACTATTTCACGGCCCGGCCTTTAAGGAGCGGCAGATAAATATACGCATTTATACAAATAAATGGTACACATAAAATTGGGGATATTTTAAAAATATAATAACGGGGAATCTTTAAAATATAATAGTAAACATAAATCCAATGTTTACTTGCAGTTTTATTAACAGCATTTTCATAACAACGATCCAGCAACATAACACGGGTAACATCCATGTTTTTTTTTCTTTTCTGTGCAGCCCCATGGCCCGGTACCGGTCCGCGGCCCGGGGTTTGGGGACCACTGCCCTAAAACATATTCATAACAAAAGAGGAGAGAAAACCAGACATAAGTGTATTTCCACAGAAATCAGAACAATCTAACAAAAGATTTCAAAGTTATCAAATGAAGCAGATTTGTAGACACTTAACCCCATACAGAACATGAATAAATGATATTAAGTGCAGAAAATACAATAAATTTATACATAGTTAAAATGGAAATCAAGTTAAATCAACATGTCTAGATGGCTTTTGTAATGGTGTAACAGAAACCAACATGTTTGGCGGAGCTTTCATGTCCGAGCACGGTCATAATTGGCTGAGAACCAATCACACGTCTCCTTGATGGCTGAGGAAAGACAATGGTGTATACATAGTTAGCTTCTGTTTGTGTGTGTGTGTGTGTGTGTGTGTGTGTGTGTGTGTGTGTGTTTCAACAAAAGTAGACATGTTACATGTATACAGTGTCATTAAATAATTGTGCCCCCTCCTCTATTTTCCTCTGTTTTTGCATATTTGTCACAATAAATTATTTTAGATATTGACCACCTGAATGAACAAAAAATATACTGTCACATCCGGGGGGGCTAGTCCCCCTCAGACGTGTGCTGCCTCTGGGCACGGAGCAGACCAGGAGCCAGGGATCCATGCTCGATACTGTTTATTTACAAAACGAAAAACAAGAATAACAGAAACGGGCACGAGGGCCACCAGGATACATGAACCAGAAACAGGTAACGTGTGACACACCAAACAGAACTTAAATGCAGACCCTAATCAGTCGCAAAACACAAGACAGCTGGAACCAAAGAGACACGTGACACATGAACAGAAAACAGATGCAAACCAAAACACGTGACAACAGAACCACACAGACAAGAACGTCAAAATAAAAGACCGCAAAACAAGAACAGAAAACAGAATCAAAAAACAGAAAAGCAGCGGCCTCTAATGGCCGCCGACCGAACTGTGACATATACTCTTTAAAGGATTCACTTTGCAGAAAAAATGAGACAAATCAGACACCTGGCTCTGCCTCAGTAATGAATCAACCAAATTTAGCTCATCATTGGAATCACAATTTCACTAGAATCACCCAGACTTCATTATTTTCATTATTCATTATTACTTGAAACCAACTGAAAAAATGTAAACAGGTTTTTCCAGCAATATGAAATAGGCTAAAAGGTTTTGGCAAGCAGCAGGACTTTTGAGATAAAGTTCTCATCTTATGAAACATAACAGGATTGCAAAGCCATTTGTGTACCTCTGTTTTATGGCTGCTCTTGCTTTATGAAATTTTCTAAGTGGCCATCCAAATTAAAAAAAAGTCTTTAAAGATCCTTCTTGTTGTTGATGTTATCCAAGCCCTCATTGATCTTTTAACCTCTGGAGACCAAATACTGGCACAATCTTGAGTACGCTATTGCTTTTATACAAGCTAAACTAAATAAAGTTCAGAAGCACCCAACAATGAATGCTTGGTTCTCTGAGGGTCAATTACTCTCTTTAAAAATGAAAGTTCCAAAGAATGATCTCCTTTGACTAGTGGGGAATGTTTTGGGGAATGATGTGGTACCTTTAGCTGGGCAGATATGGTGATTTGTCAGCAATAAGTTTTGTTCAATGTGTGTGTCGGTATGTTGATGATGCTTACCTGTTTTGAAAGGGGTGAAAGTTAAGTTGGGATGGTAACTGTGAAGTTTGGCATTGCTGGCTGTTTTCTTCATCTGACCGTCAGATTTGCTGGTGTCATACTGAAGGCAGTAAGTCAAGGTCAGTATTCATCTGATCACAGTGTATATTGGGACCAAATCTCAGCACAGTGATGACAAATCAAGAGAAAAACAAAGAACCCTGAAATACTAGTGGGGTTGTCAGCATATAGTGATTTGAAAGTTCCACAAAGTGATAAGGAAACAAGAAATAGGAAAGACAGAACTCTCACAGGCTGTCCAGAGTTCATAGGATACAACCACAGGTCCTGTGAACTCGAAGGCTTCAACTATTGAATCCACAGCTTCCTTGATAGTGATCTCATCCTCTTCTCCAACTTTGGAATAAGAATCAGAATCAGGCCTAATTGGTCCAGTGTGTTTGCACATACAATTATTTGTTTTTGCGTTATTTGAATCATTTCAAGTATTTCAGCTTTCAAATTCATCTGTTGGGTTGATGTAACAAGAAAAGTCATGAGTCTAAAGGGAAAAACAGGAATATTTAGAGGGCAGCAGTGAGTAATGTTTATTTGAAAGTGACAATCGGGTCACACGTGAACATACCACAGCACACGGTGTTAACAGCACGAAATACTTCCTCTGCATTTAACCCATTCACCAAGTGAACTCAGCGCCCGGGGAGCAGAGTGTGGGGACGGTACCTTGCTCAGGGTGCCTAGCGGTCTTGGGAATTGAGCCCGCGACTTCCTGATCACAGGGCGAATGCCCTAACCACTAGGCCACCAGCTGCCCCATTGTCATTTGGGGTAATAGGAGCTCCATTGTCATTTAGGAGCTATCAAACATCGACTGTCAGCCAATGTTATAAGTACATAAAGAAACTCAACACTGCACCATAGAAGACTCCTGTCAACTAGTTCTTTAGAATTTCATGTTGGAGCCAATAAATAAAAAATGTGTAGGAGGGAATGCAAAGATCCCAAGTGGACCAAGTACATACCTGACAATATAATGGGCTCCACCTCATCATATTCTCTCAGCACCCACAAATAGAGACGAGCAAGATCCAGAGAGTAGATGAACTGCCGAAGTCCACAACCAGAGCCCCAAACCTCCAAAGCTGTGCAGTCCCCTAACACAAATATTGAGATATGAGATACAGCAGCATAGCTATGAATTAAGCTCCCACAGCCCATTTGGGGAAATTCAAGTATGATCTGCAAAGGGCAAACAGGGAGTTCTTTTAAAAGCCATGAAAATGACTGTATTTTACTCACATAATTAATTATAGCCTCATTCGCAATAGAAGAAGCATGTCAAAGCTTTAGGACTTTTAAAGTAACGAAATAACAAATTTCGTCTCCTAAGAAGTTGATTAATGCAAAAGCTGTATGCTTTACTATAGTGTATTTAAGTTTACAATATTAGCCTCATCTGAGCCTCAAAATTTACTTGTTAGAACCATTATTGCATAAACACTGAGCCCGAAAAAGTGAATCAGCTGATTTCCATGTGCAGACCACAGTTACGCATTTGTAACACAATTACCAGCCCACCTCGTCTCATACTGCTGTGAAATGCCTTGTTTTGAGGGGAGTTGAATGTCCCACTTTGCAGTTGTTTTTGTTTGCTGGCTGCTATTGCTATTTGTTTGCTAATGCAACATACAACATGCTTGCAGCTACGCTTGAGCCTGCACTGCCACAACACACCGGCACAGAGAGACACAAGACACCAGACTAATGTAAAAATAAAATGTAAGATAAAATACAGGCATAAATAAAATGAGTCTAATATAAGTCTAAATAAAATCTAAATAAAATAAAGTAACATCTAAATAAACCTGTTATGACTATGCATTGCGGCAAGAACTAGAGCTGGTGGCAAGGTGTGTGTGGCTCTCCAGGGTAATGAGTATGAATCAGCTTCTTCCTGTATGCCTAGAAACATGAAACTGTATCGGGTTTCTGTGTGGGAAAACAAGCTTCTCTGAAACTCTATCATGCTGCTGTGCTTGTAAACGTGCTCATTTATAACAGGATCGGGCTGCTGGGAAGTGCGTGAGAGCTGGAGCCCGAGAGGCTGTTTCGATCAGGTGTGTGCTGCGATTCTGGGGAAGGACCAAACCTGTGGAGAAGCAGAGAGACTCGAAAAGACGGACAACAGCAAAAAGAGACTGGCTGGTGTCTCGAGTGTCTCTGTCTGTCTGTCTGTATGTCTGTCTGCCTGTCTGTCTGTTTATCTGATAGGCTTGTGCAGGAGTACTGTAGCAAGATGAGCTGCAGCAGTAATCGGAAGTGGCCGTGCTCGACGAGGTGCGTTCAGTACAGTGAATCAGAAATGCCCCGACAGCACGCTTGAAAACAGTTCAGGTCGACCCGGAGTGAAGGTGCTCCGGAAAGTTCAAGGGTTCGTTTCGAGACGTAGAGGCTCCTCAGCGTGAAGGTCCGACGAGGAGATTCAAGTCTATGTCTATTTTGAGTTTGTGTGTGTTCAAGAACACTATTGTTCTTAAGTTTTCTCTCAGGGCTTTCAGGAATGAGACACCATGCCAACTCTGATACGTCAGAACCGATCTGGAATAGCTCACTTGTTCACATTGTTATGCTACGCCCATAGGGAATGAATAGGGCTCAACTTTCAGATAATCCTGCTCAGATACGTTTCGTCCAAACCCCAGCAAATTTCGTGTGACACACAAACGCGGTCGGTTATGACCAGCACTCGTCTTTTGCTTGTTTTTCGCTCATCCCTTTTTTCTCCTATTCTTTTGCATTCATTTTAACCCTAAAGAAATGAATGCAGTCTCAGAAGAAGAGACTTTCCAGCTCCATACAGTAGAGTTGGATGTCTCGAGACCGGATGTCTCGAGAGACTTTTACGTGGTCTTGGTCTCGGTCACAGTCTCGACGGTCTTTTGTCTTGGTCTCGTCTTGGTCTCGGATCCCTGGTCTTGTCCTGGTCTTGTCTTGGTCTTGCTGTCTCAGATCGACCTAGTGGTCGGGAGATTTGGAGCCATTGTCAGTATCCATGACACAGAACATAATGTTCGATAATGCAACATTTTTGTTTTACTTTTCGCGCCCTTCAAATGCAACCAATCAATGACATACATGTATTTTGTTGTGATTCAGACACTGCAGACTTAACTTTTAGTGAAAAGTGTAACTACATGCGAAGTACAGGTAGCCAGCACTATCAGTGAATATCGGTTACTTAAACATGATCAGTTTTCTCTAACTTTAGATAATTTAGCGAATTCGTTGACCATAAATATGTCAAAATCATTTCAGCGAGCACTTTAAGGGCTGGTATGGTATGTTTTGTTATCGACTTTAATGAGCATATTTACATGGTTGCTGGCCTGTAAGGAAGGATGGTCATTTCAGGAGTGTCTCTACATTGCTAGGCTAACAAGTGATCATCTGCCAGAAATTGATTGCGGCTTAAAACTTGTGACTCAGATTTCATTCCGGAGGGTTATATGTGACACATTATACTGCAAACAGTCCCTTATAACTGCTGAAATACCTTGAAAGAAACATTAAAAATGATACTATGCCGTTTTATAGCTGCCAAAAAGTGATTGCGGCTCATGACTTGTGACTGAAATACTGTTTCTACTTAAAACTTGCTTGATATCATTCAGGAGGGTTATAAATGACACATTATATTGTATACAGTCCCTTATAACTGCTGAAATACCTTGAAAGGAACATTAAAACTGAGAACATGGAGTTTTCAAGCTGCCAAAAAGTGATTGTAACTTGTGGCTGAAATACTGTTTCTACCTCAAACTGGCTAGATATAATTCAGGAGGGTTATATGTGACACATTATACTGCAAACGGTCCGTTATAACTGAAGTGCAATCAACCAATATTTTAAAATATGAACTGTTTTCTCTCTCTTCCTTCTGTGTATTAATAGTGATGCTCTTGTTCTCTCTCTCTCTCTCTCTAGTCTCTCTAGTCTAACTGTATTTGTTTATCAATCTGTTATTTGCCCATTCTTTAGACAGTTGTTGGAGGAGTTAGCTGTTTTGTCAGATGACTTTGGGACCAGTCAGTACGCGTCATGTCAGTCCTCAACAGAACACAGAAGTTAAGGGAGTCTTTTTTTTCTGTCTCTGTCTTGGTCTCGTCTTGACTTTGTCTTGGTCTTGTCTTGGTCTTAGTCTTGGTCTTGTCTTGGTCTCGAAAACCCTCTGGTCTTGGTAATGTCTTGGTCTTGGTTTAGGCGGTCTTGACTACAAGTCTACCATACAGTGACCAAACCATATGAAACTTCACACAGGTATCATTCAAAACTATATGGACAAAAGTATTGGGACCTGCTTAAACTAAAAAAATAAGGCCAGAATACTTGGGGCAGAGCTATTTCTGGGTGGTTGCTAAGGCATGAAAGGCAGTTTGTAGGGTGTTTCTTGGCGGCAGGCCCATTTCAAACTTTGTTCAGGCCACAGCTACGAGACTCAGTAGTCAACCTCAGGCCTCATCAAGAAGAAGAGAGACACTTTCCACTTTCTTTGTGGAAATGCAGTCTAGACTAACTTTTGTTTGTTTTCTGCAGTATGCATGCTGACTCGCCACCATTGTCGAGGCAGGCTCTGCTTCCATTTATTTCTTTCGACAAAGCACCCTGATCAGCCACAGAGGATTCTGTTTCCAGCTCTCAGTGATGATCTCACCCCAACTTTGATTTGGTGGTTTCCCTCATGAAGTTTTGATCATGTCTGCACATCTATATTGTCCTGTGACTGTGTATCTCAGCTTTTTAGCCGTTTGTTTTTTCAGTTATACTTTCAGTTATACTTCATTCATGTTTTTTTTGGATTACTTTGTCTCTTTGAAACTGTATTGTTGGATTAAAACACTATTTATTGGTTCATTAATTCCTGCATTTTTGCATTTATTTTGGAGTCCAAACATTCTTTTGGGGTCCAAACACATTTGACTTAAGCCTTGTTTGGGGCCAATGTCTCTGTGTTGTGATTGGTGTTCGTGTCCTCTCCCTTCAGTCTCACTAACTTAAAAGCCAGCCAAGCCCGAGTCCCAGCATTCTCCTTGTCTGCTCTTCATCCAGCATGTTCCAAGAGGAAGAAGCGTTATACTCTGCAAGTCAAGTCAGTAATCTCTGATCGAGCGCACCCTGTCTCTCTCCCTGCCTCACAGAAGTAACCAGCTAAGCTGTTCCACCAGCTGGCTAGGGAAACCGTGTGCTGCCGCAAGTAGTGGAGCTTCGGTTCCAGTTTATTCTCAGGTTCCCCAGACTGGGGTCTATATGCATTGGGTCCTACCCTGCCAAAGGTGAGAATACCTTAGTGGCTGTAATAGGGAGAGACCCTTACCTAGGAGCTTGGAGGAAGAGCCCTGTTCTTTTGTATAGTTGCTCCTACAGAGCTCTGTTTTATGTTTCTTATTAAAATCCCAGTGTTAACAGTATTTCCTGCATCTGCATCCTCCTCCCCCAGAGAGATGGCAGTTGACAGTCCACTGGCTTTAACAATTAAAGTATCTGTTGATAGCCTTTGGGACCATAGCAATTAAGTGTGACCAAAAACAATCCTGAACTATTTCCAGTTCTGGGGGAAAAATCCAAATGATCAAAACAGTGATACAGAAGAACCCTAGAGCGGTGAACAAGCCAGTGGATACATGGAAAAACTCAAATCCCAGCCCTTCCACTTTTAGGACTCTCATTTAAAGCCAATTCTTAAAAATAATTCAGCGTTTCAACCTCACAAAGAACAATGAAGATGAGTTTACTTTATGATCTTACTGGCTCAAAAGTTAATAAGTGTTCCATGAGAACAGTATTACGCTCTGCTGCACATACCACAACGGTGCTGCCTGGGGCTAGCCATGGCTTGTCCATTCCACGCACATTCAGCATCAGCAGAGCCCAGAAACAAGTTAATATTTACCAAATCAAAGCAACCATATGAAGTTTGACTGGAGGTCAGTTACATCTTGATTACGATATTGCTTTAGCAAAAACAACAACAACAAAACCCAGTGAGTCTTGTAATTTTTGGTGCCAAGGAATGTTGATAATTACAACCTCACATGCGGAGTTTATTTTGCAAAAGACAGGGTGGATCTTTATAATTCATGCAAAACTAACTGCTGTCATTCCTGTTATGAAGGTCAGACCTGACTTTTAGCAGTAAAATAGCTCTATTTATCACTTTATTTCTTACTCTTTGCTTTGTAGGTCTTGTGGATCAGTGCTGGTACAATATGGGCATCTTCAATGTTGAAGTTGTCATGTGGACCAAAGATATTTGTGGGGATAATAGCTGTGTATTTGCGCCCATACTGCTGAAAACAGGCCCTGCACAAAAGCACATTGAGTATTGCTATTCCTCAAACCAGCAAAACAGTAATTATTAACATGAGATTAAATGGATGAATGACTTCACTCTATTACTAAGAATTAGGTGAGCTCTTTAAACCAAAGGCAGGGCTGTTATACTTTAACCTTCCAGTGGTACTGTATCCAATAAACCGATTAAAAATCCTGACCTGTTGTAGACATCCATCATCCTTTTGGCATAAGCATAACCAGAGTTCGATTCATGAGGTGGACCATTGTGGATCTGGAGAATAACAATGATGCATTGAGTGACATGTTAAATACCTGGTAACCACATGTTCATTTTATATACCACAGATATACCACATGTATATATGTTCATTTTTGTTCAATAAAATATTGTTTTAAAAACCATGTCTGAAGAACTCACTCTGAACATGTAATGCAATGTCTATTATAAGTTCACTGAACTGTTACACAAAACATATAATGCAATGTCTATGTTTCATATGCTGGTATTTAATCTAGAAATGCTCATAGTTAATCTTTAGCACACTAACATACTTTTAGAATTCCATAGGGGTGAATCAAAAAGGGTGTTTTTAATATTTTAGGCCAGAACTGAAGGCCTAGCTCTAATAGTGTGGATTAGCCACTGGTTTATACCATAGTCTCATCAATAGGGTAGGTGGTTTTGTCTGGAAAGATGCACGTAGACAGGCAGGAAACCACTTTCGTCACGCCAAACTCATGAGCCGTGTGCAGCACGTTGTCGTTAATGATCACATTAACTCTCTGAAAAAAGATGTAGGCCAAGATCATATGCTGTTCTTACAAATACATCAATTTGCATGTGTTGGTGTTAGGGCTGGGCGATAAAACGATAACGACATGTATCGCGATAGACAATTGATCGATATCAATAAAAAATTTGTTCGATAAAACGTTTGATATTTTTTATTCTTCATTGGAAGAAAACAGAGGTTGCAAAGCTAGTTTGTTTGCTAGTTTGGATCCATGCCGGAAACACAGCTGTCATAAATGGTCGTAGCACAACAAAATGACTCCTTTTATGGAAGTTGTGCTGTTTTTTCATGAATCACAAAGCTTCAGATGTCATACCGAGCCTTTTTTGGACTTCCTGTGTCTCGTAGAAGTAAAGTTATAAGAATTAAAAAAACATGGAAAAATACAGCTAGCAGCGATTTAAAGAAGGCCTTGCACACATCCGTAACTAAACAACAAAAACGCCACATTTTCTTTTTCTTTGCACCTTAAATGTTAAGAGATAATTGTTAACTGTTCATTGTGACTTTAGACTTATGTTTACATTTTAATTATTTGAGTTTTCAAAGGTTGTTGACATTTCTGTCTTAATAACTGAGGGGATTATGATCAGAGGAAGGTTAAGTTTAAAATAAAAATGTTTAAATGTAATATATTTTTCTCCTGGTCCTTATTTTAAATGGGTCATAAAAATATTGATAATTATCGATATCGATCGATATGAAACACTGATATCGTGATACAGTTTTCAGCCATATTGCCCAGCCCTAGTTGGTGTGTGTTTTGGGGTGTATTTGCATTACCCAGAAGTCAAGGTTTTGTCTCAAGTGTCGAAAAAGGCCTCCCACCATAGCAGCAAGATGAATGACGTGTGTCGGCTGATGCTTCTCGAAGATCGCCCTCGTTACAGCTGCATTCCTAAAAAGCAAAGACATAAAATATGCACAAAACCATGGGTTTATTAAGGAATAATGATTGGCTGGTGTGATATTGCCCAAACTTAATATCCAATGAATGCATTTTTTTTCATCCACATAAAACCAGCAAGAAATGAATTTGACCTGCTCAGACTGTCTTTGTTACAGACAATATTAATTTCAGCACCTTAACCTTTGTGGACCCAGTGTTTGAAGTTGGTCATTTAAAATGAGTATACTGAATTAGAGAGTTAAACTGTAGAATGTAACACTAATTACTCATTTCAAATAGTATGTTATGTAAAAAAAAATTACGACCATATGCATAATGAGCAATATGCTATGTAACAAGCATGGGTTTTTAAGGGGCTACTATTTAATTCAATATAACAAGGATTTAAGCATTTAAAATAATTTGAGAGTTAGATAAAGAAATGCGGAGGGTGGTAGCTCACGTTAAGTCTGCGTCCTTAGAGGAGAGGAAGATCCATTCTTCTCCTTCTTTTGCACCTCCTTCCTCTTTCACCACTCGCTCTATAGCTTTTCCTACCAGACCACTACCCCCGGTCACCAATACACGCATTGTCCCCTCCATCTGAGAGGAAAAGGAGTAAAGTATCACAGCAGAAAACAAAATACACTTGCACACAACCACAGAAAGAGCAAACCGCGATGCTTTGGATTTGGATCTTCATTTAACAACAAATATAGAGAATCCAGTAATAATTTATTGAATAGACCAAAATGAAATGTCATTATGGGCAAGAACTTGAATGATCAATGTGGTATCAGAGAATAAATTGGGTCAAGCATGGGTAGCATTTTGATTGCTGTATCTTTCTTCAACATTTTCACCAGTACCAGTACTTATATTCCATATCAGTGACTCACGGTAGCTGAAATTGCTAGTAAGAACCAATCTTTTGGTTTTTGTTGGCCAGCCCCAATGACTGCTTTGACAAGAAAAAAAAAACAGTTGCCTGTCATGCAAAACAGCTAAACAAGGACAGTTGTCATTAGTCACGGGAACCAGGAAACTGTGAAGCATATGGGAGCTGTTGCACAAGCCATAAATTGTTCATATGACAGGTGCATGCACGAATGCACAAGGCATGAAACAAAGGAAAAGAGGACATAACCTGGACTCTGTCTTTGGACGTGTAGCGCTGAGAAAAAGGCCTGGAAGCCTCGACTCATGGCAGTAGCTCTTTGTCAGAGTTGATGTTTCACAGAGGTGAAGTCTGACCCAGATGGAGTTTGTCTCAAGAGATAACACCTTGTTGTGTCTCAACCCATATCGTCTTCTAAGTGTTGTGTTTGCATTTGTGCAAAATAAATGTGTGCCTTTGTTGAGCCACATTGGGATTATATGTGAAGATGGGATGATAGGTGAATATAAGTGGATCTCCATGAAACCTTTCAGCATATGCCAAGGAAGAAAGCACCAGGTCCAGATGGTTTTCCAACAGAACTCTATAAAGCATTGTGGACAACATTGGAGCCTATTTCTTTAGAATGGTATGCCAAAATAGGGAGAGTGGCAAGCTTTCCTCAAACATGAACTCCACGAAAATTAACGTACTTTTTAAACAAATACCCTCACCTTTTTTTTTGTGATCCGAACTCAGCGGTGGCAGTGATACATTGAAAAGTTGTCAACCACCATAAGAAGAAGAAGAAGACCCTCCCTTGTCTGTCTTGTCCTCCTACTTTAATGTTTTAACCCCCCCAACACACATTTATATCAGTTTATTTAATATTAGAAGCTTTCTAAACATATGGGTAGAGATAGTTGAGTCTTCGCATGCTGTTAATGCTAACCGCTAATGCTAATGGTGTTTCTCTCTCTCCCTCTCACTCACCCACTCACACACACACACACACACACACACACACACACACACACACACACACA
>JBBPDC010167927.1:3758-17517 GCA_037974485.1 Hemigrammopetersius urotaenia | reverse complement strand
CATGTGTTTGTGTGTGTGTGTGTGTGTGTGTGTGTGTGTGTGTGTATGTGTGTGTACCACATGTAGCTACGCACATTCATCAGAACACAATATGCCCATAACCCATAACCCAGTGCACTGAAAAACATCAACATCACACCAATTATTTGCACACCAATAAGAAAGAAATCAAGTATTGGGACACAACTGGTTTTCAGGGTTTGGCCTAGACCCCTCTTTGTTCTCTAGCAAGCTCTTTTTGGCCATCAGAGAAAATGAAGTCGCTGTTCTGCCCTCCTGACAATACCACTTCTCATGTCAAGAGGGCACAACAGAGACTTCATTTTCTCCGATGGCTAAAAAGAGCAAAAAAAAAAAAAAAGAGCTTCTTCCCCCAGGCCATCAGAAAAGTAAACTCTGTTAAATAACTGAACATTCTGTACACAGGTCATATACATGGACTGTCTGAACACACATATTTCAAATGTCTGAACAATAACACACACATGGACTGTTGACATACACACTGAAGCTTATATCCATATTTATATAGTGCAATAATACAATATGAATGACAAGAAAGATCACTTATTTACTACTTACTTATTTCTTTCCAGTGAAGGGTGATCTTAAAGCTTGAGCATCCAAAGACATTTCGGACAACGCCTTACAAAATGAATGGGCACAGATTCCCACAGAAATACTCGAAAATCTTGTGGAAAGTCTGTGTGTGCATTAAAGTTGGTGTATTAGACCGGCATTCCAATACTTTTGTCCATATAGTGTAAATTTGTCCCAATTATATCTCAATGTCTCCACTGGGCTAGGTGGATTCGATAAGGAGAACTATAGATAGCAGAGTGTTGAGTTCGCTAAAGGAATGCTGTATCTATGCCAAATGATGTGGAGCACTAGTCACAATCCTAGAGTTACCCGTTGCCAAGAACTTGAAATGTTCTGCATGGAAGAGTGGTCTTATACCTCAGCAAGGGATCTTTGACTAATTCAAGGTGGAGATAAACCACCAAACTCCTGGCCACTTGTTTCAGCCTGATTTACTTGTTTCATCCTTCAAAACAAGGGTGCATAAAAATGATCATCCTTTTTTAAAATATGTGGATGTGGCTCTTCTGAAAGCACAGCTTAAGGAATAACCTTGCCACACATGTAAAAGAGCGGGTTGAAATCCAGCATTGTGTGAAACTTACCATTCCTTTAAATGTTATTTTTGCTTGCAATAGATGGAAGCTAAGAAAAAGGTGGTCACATGGCAGAAGAAGAAGAAGATCATGAACCTGTTGACCTGGAATCTGAATTCCTGGGGAGCCCCCTGTGTGTTGAAGGTGGTGGTGGTGGTGGTGGTGGTGGTCTGAATTTAAGATATTATATGGGACTGCATTTCCAGGAAGCTGCTACACCACTTTCTTCGCTGCAACACTAAACAGTTGTCCAGATCCAAGAGTATATCTCATGCTTTTGAGGTTGAGGTACCCTTTTCAGGCACCTGGGCATTCCAGAACAGTGGCTTAAAAGTCAGCTGTAAGCGAGGGGTATGGTGGGCTCTAAATTAAAGCACAAAGATTAGGGCTTGTAACTGTAACAGTAAAATACACAATTTACAAAAGTCAAGTCAATTCAAGTTTGGTTATGTAGTACATTGTCATATGCAAAGATCATTTAATGAGTTTTACAGGAATGTAAAAATAAAATAGAAGCAATAAAAGAATGCATACCTGATCAATAAAAGGCAATGGAATGGAATGCAATGGAGTGGAATGGAAATGCTAATACTTAAAAGACGGCAGAGGAGATTAGCATGGTAACAGTGGTAATAGTAAGATATTTAGCAAGTTTGCTTGTTTTAGGAACCAGGATAAGACCCTTACAGTGTCTCTGATAGTGTCTTTGAACAATACAAGACCAGTCAAAGCTCTCATGCTGTGTCTCTGTGAGAAGGAGAAGAAAGCTCTGTGTTTGCATGTTATTTGTAATACTGACGATGTCAAAAGTCACCCTGCTGTAAGAGTAATCCATTGGATTAATCATCTGTGGTGAACTCCAGGGTGTTTCTCTGTCTCTGGCCCTAAGACTGCTGGGATAGGCCCATGCAGCCTCTGCAACCCTGGTTAGAAAAGGCTGAACGTTAGGAAAATGAGCACTAGCACAGTAAACCTTTTTAATGCCTTTTTATCTACTTAAAGTAACTTAAAAGTTGTAGTTTTAACTGTATCTGTGAAGATTAAAATATGAGTCGCAAAGCATTACTTTTACCTAAAGCAATCAATATTAATACACAAGGAGCAATCAGAAGGAGCAATCAAAATTAATATACAAATGAGGTTGTAGTGATCAGTCCTCAGGATTCTTTCTGAATGGTATCCTAGTGTTCTAAGTTTTTGTTTGTAGATCACTAAACTGAACGAATGCCACTGTGTGTAAGATTCATCAAAAATATCAATTTTCAGTTTAACTGTGTGCTCAGATAATAAACCTGAAAACTGATATTCTTACATCTAATATTGTGTGCACTATTAGCATGCACAAAGTAGCACACTTAAGTAGGAGCAACCTTTGTGAAACCCATAAATGTAAGATGCATTTTGCAATTCTACTTTCAAAGCACTTTGTCATCTGTTAATATTTCTCTTTGATATCATTGTGTGTGTGTGTGTGTGTGTGTGTGTGTGTGTATGTCTAAATGAAAAAGGGGAATTCCTTTTGATGATTTTTTAATGACGGAGGATCCGCTCTAAGGTTTATTCAGGCACAATCTGATGGGATATCCTCGTGACGTCAATGCAGACACACGGAATAAGACTCAAGACTGTTGAAATGGTAGAGAGTGAGATGTGATCTGAATGCTGTTCAACAGTGAAAATGATGTTGAGGCTGCCGTGCTTTGGAGAAATGCACATTTGAATAACAGGCTATGCTTTTGTGAGCTTTTCAGACTATGTGGTTCAACCACAGGAAGGACAAGCTCTTTCAGTTGGACTTTTTCATCACCTTTGTAACTGAATCTAATCCAAAAGCAACTAGGTGATGCTTCGTCAGTTGACTCTGTCTGAGCTGAGAATACTTCTCGATACTTGAGGTGATGGAGTGCAATGTTCAGATTGCTTCAGATCCATCTTTCATGTAGATAACGCAGGCCGGTCAATTTTTTTTTACGTGGAAGTAGCCAGGGATATGCACATTCTCACGTAATTAAGCATGCAGAGCCAAAGGCAACATATTTTTTGAAGATTGCAACTGCTTGGAGAATAAAGGCTGTCAGACCGTGTCCAAATACCACCCATCTCCCCGTTAAGATAACAGTTTATCACATCTCTGTGTCGAGTAACACGTTCCACGCAAAACTGAACCACTGAGCCAATGCGTCCGATAACCCGGGACGCATCGGGGAAGTTTCCACTGCTCTTCAAAGTGTCCAAACAGCGTGAAGTTGACTGGGACAACCTGCTCCAGCCTCACGCAGTTGCATGCTAGAACTCCATCTCATTGTGCGGTTTGGGTTCGGGTAGTTTTGGGGAATGTGTTGGAGTTGTGATGGCATGCGTCCTTAAGGGCTGTAACCATGGCGAAGTTGTGTTTTTGCCTCTTAGTAACCTCACAAGTGCTGTAGGTCGTGAAGGGAGCTCGGCTATTTTTAGCACTGAATGTGTAGTCTTTGTTTGGGATCTGTAAACACCTTGAAATCTTTTATTTGTTGTGCACTTTGCATGAATGCGGTCTCTGAGAGGAAGCTATCAAGTCTGAGCGATCATATGTTCAGTCTGTATCTGCAGTGGTTATGGGTGTTTTCCATGAAACTGCATATTCTTGACCAACAGCTATTTTGTTAGGACAAACAAGGACGTTATTGATTCCCTCAAGGGAGAGCACGTTTTGACAGCAGTCATTTGTTTTAGTGGTACCACAATTTCTGTCATGCTTACATTTTTTGTTCTACTTTTCCCTTGGGTTTTATTGATCTCATAATGGCAACTGTGTTCACTGAGAAAGGAAATGAATTTGGTAATGGGTGTATCATTCCATTTGTGGAAAAAAGATTCAAATGTGACCGTTAGAAATACTGTCCAAATAAAGGAATCACTAAATGGATTTGTACTGTCAAAATAAGCAGAAGAGACAAAAATATTACTACTTTGAGCCCATGAACACCTATCAAAGCCTAAAATTACACTGACACGCTCTAAGAAAAGCAAGCGTTGGAAATCATCAGAGAATAAAATGCCAGAAATAGTGGCCAAGCATTACAGGTGAGAATTTGGACATGTTTGTTGGATGTTGGGTGGGTGTTTTCTGTCTTCTGTCAATGGCAGTGCTTGTACAGGCTGGGCTTTTGTTCATGTGTGAGTAATTTTGACACCCTCCCCCTGCAGACCAAAAGGTCATCTGCTGATAACACCCTAGAAGTTGTCAGGGATGACATGCATTACACCGGCCCATGATTCAAACCCATTTGCACTCCCTAGGCAGCGCAAAGACTAAACCCTCTCAAATGTCTAGAATCGCCTATAATTTTGCAAGCAAGTGGACCTCAGAAGTTGGAACGGCGCACGTGTTCTTAAAAATTCATTCTGACACTTTAAAACACACACAAACTGTGTAGGTGATAGGAAACATAATCCTCAATTTTATTGTCTCGCACAAGAATCAATGATAAAGCAAGATTTTTGTTTCTAAAGCCAATGCTAGTATACTCAACGTGATCACAGAGTGCTGTCACAGCTTACTCAAGAATGCCAATCAGTTACAGGTTGGCCTTAATTAGTTAGGGCACCAATACATCATTTTACTAAGGGGAGGATGGAATTTGCAAGATGTCTCTCTGTACTGCATCACTCCATGTGCCCCTTAAACAGCATAATGTGAGAAATCCTGTTGACTGGAAACAGACTCTACAAGTAGTCTGATATGCCAACAAGTAGATTGCTTTTAAAAGAGGCTGAAAGAGAATGAAAGCAAGCTTATCAAAGAAAAGATGATGGAAAAGGTCTAAAGGAAATATAACCATGTAAATACAATACTACAATGAAGCTACAAACTTGAGAGAGTCACCAAGCTATAACTCAAAAGAAGTGAGAAGTTTGTACTGATTATAGTAAAGATTCCTATTTAGATGATGACATTTTAGGAGAAAAGGATTTTTTATTACGATTGGGAAATTCATTCCTTCTTCTGGTATGTAATCAACCTGCGTGTTCGAACCTGCATGTTCTTGGCATTTGATCTAGCGAACCTATGACATTTTGTTGTACCACTAGGCCACTTCCACCTCCTACCACATTCCACAACCCTGACAAAATCCCTTCACGTATGTATTAGGGTACAGTGCACTTGCAACAGTCTGTTGGATAATAGAGTCGACTCTGTGTCCTGCTGGGACATAAGGCCAGGCTCTTAAAACACTTTGTAACTCGATATGCTTGTTTCATAACGAAATCAGAGATGCTGCTAGCACATCAGTTTCTTTTTACCCCTGCAGTATGTTTACTTGCCTTAGGTAAACACCCATCAATACTGACACATCAGTGAGGCAATACATGTTAATGGCCAACATTCAGTGTGTCTTGTGGCTAATTTATATATATATGTATTTATGTATGTATACTGCTAAAAAAATAAAGGGAACACTTAAACAACACAATGTAACTTCAAGTCAGTCACACGTCTGTGAAAGCAAACTGTCCACTTAGGAGGCAAGACTGATTGTCACTGAGAGAGTGTAGACTGTAAATCAGTGTTGTCTCCTAAGTGGACAGTTTGATTTTAAAGATGTGTGATTGACTTGAAGTTACATTGTGTTGTTTAAGTGTTCTCTTTAATTTGTTTGAGCAGTATATATAGTTACATTCCAAGAGCAACTGCGTATAGTGAAAAACCGCGTTGTTGTGATGTGGTAAAACAAATGCCAAAAAATGCCTATTTTTATAGTGTTAACCTAAATGTGCCCCCAAATATGCTCCCAAAACTAGAAAATAAATTATTTATTATCATGTTGATTAGTCTTAGGTATTTACATTATATAAACCAATCACTGCCTGGTTAATTGCTCCTTCATTCGAACGGTTCTGGCAAATACTCAAATACTTTTCAAGCAAGTCAGTTCCTCTTCAGGTATTCCTACAACTGCGACTGCAATGTTCCATCCAAACAGCATAAACGTTGCTTTACTCAACTGTGTGGGTGTAGATGCAAAATTTGCTGATGACTTACATATGTGACCGATGTTTGAAAACACTGTAGGAAAAACATTTGTCCAAATCGGCTCCTCACAGGCAATATTTACCATCAAACTAGTTGAGGTGTTATTGTGGGGTGGTGTTCTCTGAACTTCTAATGAGACTTGCACACAAAAGTAAAAAGCTGGCAATCCTTGCTTGTGAATGAGGAAATCTGTTATTTTTCTCTTAATGTCACATTAAACCTGGTTGTAGTGCATTTTATGAATGGGGCTCAATGTCTTTCCTCCCACTGTCAGACGCCCCCACTACATCAACACCCCCAAGCTTCACCGCACACACACACACACACACACACACACACACACACACACACACACACACACACACACACACACACACACACACACTCCACCAGAAGCCTACATTCTGCAGTGGGGGAAGGCGGGGGCAGTCATGGGGAAATCCTCCAAGATCAAAGCTGAAGAAGCACACAGGGCCCGAATGACACGTACATCAGGCAGGAATCCCCTCCAGCTCTGTCTTTACTTTTGTGCTATTGAGCTCTCAGGCTTCTGCTCACTCTACTCTAGCAGGTAAAGAAGTTCTGGGCACAAACTCCATGTTCTCACGATCAGACTGTCCTGAGAAGCCAGCTGGACCTTGACTCTGGACAAAAAGGAAATCATCAATTGCTATTTTCCTGCTGGTAGACAGAGAATGGAAATAAAGTAATGGCATTCAGTTATGGACAGAGTGCGCTTATGTAGGCTAGTAACTGTAATTACTCCCAAACAGGAGGCACTGTCATAGATTTGATTAAGAGAACCGTCTAAAGCCAGCATATACAGCTCCCTCTAAAAATATTGGCACCATTGCTAAAGATCATTCAAGAGTTTCCTAAAAAAGACATTAGCAGTTATTATCTAATATTATATTAAAACTAGAAAGTGTTTCTTTTGTTTGTAATATTAGTCTGAGAATAAAGCAACCAAAACCACAGTTAATAGCACCTTAAGAAAGTTGAATGAAGGAAATGACATAGGAAACGCACAAACTAAATTTCACAATAAAGTGAATTTTGATTCTTGAAATGAAGTATGATCCCATGCAAACTGCTCTTTTAAGTTGGCCTAGGAGATTTTAAACAATCATCTGTGATTTCCTGTCGCACCGGGGTGTAAAAATGAAGGTGACACAGGGCTCAAATCCTTTAGTCATCCATCACCAAGGGAAAGATTTAACAGCATTCCATTGCAATAAGGCAAAAGCATGTTAAAACAAATCAGGAAATGGAAACAAGAAAGTAGTTTCTCAATGTAAAATGTGCCCATATGAGCTATCAATAAGAAAAACTACTATGAATCAGCCTGGAAGAGTGCACAAGGCTGTATTATCAGAAGCCAAAGTGAGGAGGATAATAACCAAATAACCAAAGACTACAGACTACCGAATTACAGAGCTAGCTAGCCCCCTGGGGTCTCCATGTCTCCAAATCCACTGTAACCTCGATGACAACAAACTGCTTGAAGGTTATGTAAATAGCTGTCTTTCCAATCTTTTCACCATGAGAATAAGCCCTTGAAGTTTGACTGACACCACTAGAACTTTAACTGGGACTTGGTGCTGTGGTCAAATTAATAAAATATTGAGCTCTTTGAGTTTGGTCAAGAAATAAAGATATCTACAATCAAAAAAGCACCTAATACCAAACTTTCAAAATGCATCTGTGATGGTATGGGGCTGTTTCTCCTCCAGAGGACCTGGAAGTATTGTTTGCAGACATAGCTTTACAGATTTCAGAAAGCCAGGTGACCTCTGCCAAGAAGTTTAAACTTGGTTTTGGTTGGGTCCTCTAGCAAGACAACAATCCAAAGCTCACATCACAATCTACTCAAAATGTTTAAATAATCACAAAATCAAGGTTTTGCCATGGCTACCCCAGTCCCCTGACCTGAATTCAAACTGTAGCTTGCAAGTGCACAAGAGAAGACCCAGGACTGTGCAAGACCTGCCGAGATTCTGCATTGAAGAATCTGTGCTCTCCTGGCAAAAAATACACTAAATACTAAATAAGACGAATCTTGTAATTACTTAATTTGGAGTACATACAGCCATGGAAAAAATAAGAGATTGCGTCATTTTCTTTTTCTGGTTATTGCTTTCGCAATTTGTGGGAGTGTGTCTGTGAAAAATGTGCATGTCACCGTTGTTTTCTACACTATTGAGCAAAAAATTCCTGATTCAAAATTCCAAACCAAATAATGCTTGGAGATATTGAAAATGTATTATACCTTGTAAATGTTAAACTACACAACACTCTTACATGATTTTACAATTGCAACAATTGCAATAGTAATGTTGAGACCATCGTGTTTGCATGTGTGACTTCCATCAGAAACTGAATCAGGAGTGAAGCTGCTGGAACCCTGCTGTACAAACACTACTGCACTTACAGCACATATGGAGGCATTTCTTATTTTTACGCAGCTCACACTGCAATAGTTCAGAAAAGAATAGCAGCCTGCCACAAACTGTTCAAACAGTGAACAGAAAAAAGAGGAAAGTGGTATCTATTTTTTTCCACTTTAATTGTTACGGTCCCTGTATACTGTTGTATAATATCTGTTTCAGTTTAAACGCATTTTAAGGTAACTGAGGCAGTAAACTAAGTATTAACAGAGAGTATTAATTGTTTCCTTCTTTCCTTTTCTTTTTCCACATTTAAACACTCTTCCTTGAGGCTTGTAGTCATTTCATTGACTATTAGCCCAACTTGCTAGTGCATTTGTTAATGGTTTGCAATTTACCTAAATGGCCTGATGCCTCAGATGTCAGTCTACGCTCCTTGTGCCATACAGCTATTACTGCAACCCTGTCAAGCTAGAACCTCTGTGGGAGGATTTTTGTAAGGTGCTTGTGCTCTTAAGCTACACTGCATTGCCAGTTCATCCGAGTCATGGATTTTTCGTATTCTTGTTAAATTAAGCAAACTTTTTGTGACCATAATACCAATTCAGAGTTAATTTTCATTTTATAGTTTTTTTTTTCCCATGGACAGATATTGAAATCATTGTCCATGCCACTAGTGACCAAGCCAAGCATGACAGAATAGACCTGTATGTTTATTAATCTATTATCACTGACACAATAGGTTTAATATGCATTCAAAACAGTTTAGCTACAAATGGACCAGACCCTGGTCTTATATATCTATATATTATAGTCTGCAAAAGTAGACTAAAGATGGACCCTGTCCTGTTTAAATGGACAAAAAGTACTGAATCATCCCAAATCATATTAAGTACCATTTAATTAATTTAATTTAGTTAAGTTTAATTCATTTATTCAGTTTTATACACGGTGTGTACTTTTGAAGTGAAAAAACATCTTGCAAGGTCGACTGTATGGTTAGTCATGCTAGGCTGTTTTGTGGATGCTTTAGCTTTGTTTGATAATAAGTAAGTAAGTCAGTCTCTCTGATGCAAGGCTGTCCAACTCTATTCCTTCGAGGCCACAGCTCTACAGGGATTAGCCAGTTTAGCACCTCTGATCTTAAACTTTGACACTGTCTGTATATTAAAAATGTCTCCTGAATGAACCACTCTGGGGTTTGTCCTTCTTTGAACCCAAAGTATCCTGACTGGACCTTTCTTTAACACCTGCGACACGTCACCAAGAGTTTTAGTTACATATGAATATTTCCAGATTCTATATTTCTACACCTCCATGTACTCTTTGACAGCCATGCTTCATATCAGACATTCTTTTCAGTGCCTTCCCAAAATGAAGATGTTGACTAAGACATGGTAGTGGAGGAGGAATTCCATTCTCCACATTCATTTCGGCAGTGTCTGGGTGGATTAGTTAACATGGAGACCATATGATCTATGGCTTTGTGCTAGGCAACCAAAGGCCAGGAAAGGTAACAGCCTGAAATAACATGCCATAAACACTCAGAAACATTCCTTCAGGAAAGACAATTCGACAAGGTAAATTCATCAGTAGCCCAACAAGCAACCATGTGCGACTGTGGTGAAATAAACAGTACAAACAACACATATTTGTTTAATCAGGACTCGTCCTTGTAATTAGAAAAGAACAGAAAGTTTGTTGACTCAGCACAGCCTTTAAAGAGAAGCCAATAAGCAGCGTGTAAGGACACATCCACTGAAAGGTTCTTTAAAGATCAAAAGTGGTTCTTCTATATTCTCACGTCATATTTGCATTGTTGACACTTTCATTTTTTAAGAGTTGACAGCTTTTCACATCTAAAAATCAGGACATTATTTTAACCAATAACGTTAAGGCTTTGTGTCATTAACACTTGAACAATAATTTAGCTGGATGCTCACATTCATGCTGTGAAAACCTTGGTAAACCAGAACTGTTTCATGAACAGCTATGAGCTTCATGATTTCTGAATCAATTCGCAAAAAATACATGTTTTTCTTTCATAGAGGGTAAAAAAATCATTTGTACAAACAACTTATTACACTAACATTTTAATTTTCTGGCCACAGGGGCTTTAGATAAGACCATTTTAAGATAAGATTCGATTAGATAAAATAACCCTTTATTAGTTTTTTTACAGCAGCAAAGTAGACAAAACAAAAGAAAGAGAGAAGAAGCAGCACAAGCTATAGATGCAAAAACTGCACTTTTACAATGTAATATGAAAAAAACTGTAAACTATACAAAAATATGCAACGTGTTTGTGTGTTTATATACATATGCGTGTATGTACACAGAGGGGTCTCTTCAGATGCTAAGTGGCAGACACTGACTGAAACAGTAATACAGCACCAAAACCATGTGGTGTGTGTGATAAACTCATCCCTTTCCTACTGCTTTTTCAGCACCACATGTGCTAATCAATCCATGTTATCCTTCAAAGTATGCCCTAAATAACAAACACTATACAGTTTTTGTCTTGTAAATCATTCCAGAATCTGCTTTTAAGATCTATGTTAATGACATGGTCTGCTGCTATAGTTTGAAAACCCTCTTGTTCCAGTGAATTTATCAGAAGAACATCTGAAACATCATTCCGTCTCGCCGGGGCATCACTAGTCAGCCTGTTTTGCCCTTGGCAGACTCTCAGTAGAGAGTGAAGAGCAAGAAAGATGCAGAAACATTTTCAACATTTCAATATTTTCATTGGCATGCATGTGATTACTGAGTGTCGTGTTCCACTCTTTTGCAGAGAGGGATGCTGAATTCTGCTTCCCGCCGTTAACTGAACTGATTCCACCCACATCCAAGGTGCTGCTCCAGGTCTGGACCAGATCCAAGAGCTGCTTACCATCATACCAGCAGCACAGACAGCAAAACAAAGCCTAGTCTTTGATGCAGTGCAAGTATATGTGTTTATATAGCCCTCTCAAGGACTGACACCTCATCAGATAACTCACTGAGGGGCCAGTACTGTATATACTGATGTGGCATGAAGGTTGCTGGTATTATATGGATACAAGACTTTTTTTCCATGCTTAGAAATAGCAAAAAAATCTGTTTTGTTTCCTTATCTATCAACATGTTTGCAAATGTGTATGCAAATGATAAAGGAAATAATGATTATTCTATTACCAGGCCAGTGTTGCCCAATGAAAGTGTAATGCATTGTAATTGTATCCTTCTCTGTACTATAAATAAATATACTGTCATTTGTATTGTAAATCTATTACTTTTTGAATGGGTGTATTTTAGTTTCTTTATTGGCTCAAATTACACACACTTTTGAAAACATGTCAAGATGTAGTCACATGGCTAGCAATAAGCAGACAGCATCTAAGCTGTAGCTCAGTAACTCTCCAGCCACCGACACTGACGTAAATTCAGAACTTTTTGAAATTTACAGAGGGAAGGCAGTCTGATGTGCTAATCATCTTGTTCCACCTCATCTCAGGTTAATACCTTAAAACAAATTACCTTGTAATATTGTAACAAATTACTTTGTACTTTCATATGAATGCAACCAAATGATGCTTAAAATTGCATTGCATTAAACCTATACAGTAAAAGTGCTGCAGTAATATGTTAACTGTGAACTTATCCTGACTTTGAAAAGAGCTAACTTGAGTTTGTGTCACTTCCTATCAGTTGACTAGAAACATGACACGTTTCCCGTCTAATACAGTTTTCAAAGTATTCAGAGTTTATTCATGTCAAAAATTAACATCACCTCAACAAGCCATCTCCACTACAAGTTATAGTCTAGAGTTTGATCATGTATTAAGAAACAGGGTGGAATTTTAAGTGTTTTCAGTTTACAACAAACTGTTCTCTAATATTAGTTTTGACTATAGAAGTAAAGCTTTATGCTAGTTAATGATCATGGTATAAATGGAAAAAACAATTATATTTTAGGAATCTTTTTTTTTTATTAAAGTTGACATCTTTTTCCTACTTCAGCTGTTGCTAACTTTCAGTTGAGCCAAATACATCTGATACAACAGTAAATGACCTATGGCTGTAAAAGCAATTCTGCAGTCAACAAAATTACATATATTTGAATTAAACCAACAATCTTTGTTGATATTTGTACTTATATAAGTAGAACACAGCCATATTAAGCTGGATGGAGTTCAAAATAAACAGCCCAGGTTAATTCCATATGTTCAAACCTATTTTTTGTGATTTTTTTTAGTCATGTGAATCAATCAAGCATTGAAAGCTACTTAATGCAGTTTGACTTTACTTTTTAATTCAATTCAGTGTCAGTGTTTTAGAGTGTAGAATGTAAATCAGCTACAGTTAGAAATGAAGGGGGGTCGTGGCACTGGGTTCGACTTTGAGACCCTGACTGAATAAGTCCTTGGGGTGTCTCGTGACTATGCTTAGGTCAACTGCTGGGTGGCTTCTGCAAGGTGACTTGAGGCTAATCTTCCATAAGCCACCACAAAGTGTTCGATGTTTCGAACTGACTCCAGGCTGATCCTCTTTAGCCACCCATTCAGGGAGGGATAAGACAGACACACATGTCTTAAACAAGACTGTAATTCTGTACTTACAACACCCAGGCAAGGATTTCTCTCCATACATTTGCTATGCTGCTTTTACATAACTTTTCATGGGGCTATGGAAGAAGAAAATGTTTGTTGTTTCAGCTGAGCCTTCAGATCATGACTTTATGCACATGTGGGGAAGAATTAAGATTATTATAAATGATATAGCATGGAAAAACATGCAAAATGTACTGCAGATATTAGCTTCAAATATTTGTGTGCAGTTTCTAGATCACTGGCATAGACTTAGAGCTCTCTGCGCTACCAGAAATTAATACAGATTTGCTGTCAAGCAAATTTAAGCAATTCTGCATTACATTACAATGTAGCTATACGTGACTGGCAATATTAACAAAATGCTTATATAAAAAGGTTCATAAATGTGTGTATATGCAATTAATAAATTATATTAAATGAATCATTGCTTTAAATCTCTAAGTCTCTGTGAGCATGTCGCAGCCAATCAGATTTGAGAACTGGACCTACTTACCCTTTCTAACAACCAGGAGCACTGGAAGCATTTTTAGTGGGGGGTGGGGGGTGCATCTGTCTACGTCTCACCAGGTGGGGGGTGGGGTTGGTGTG
>JBBPDC010167918.1:0-17518 GCA_037974485.1 Hemigrammopetersius urotaenia | reverse complement strand
ATATTTACATTTTCTTTAAGGGTAATGTATTAAACTGAGTTCCAAATGAAATTAAAGTGATCTGGGAGAACATTTGGCGGCATATTTATGGTTTACACTATAAAAACAGGCATTGGGATCAAGGGGGTGGGGGTGGGGGATTCTGGGCCGGGGCCCATATATATCAGCTATTTTTGCTTTACTGCTCATACAGGTTGCAGTCTAAAAGAGAGGTGGTTTGCAGCGATTTCTGCATTTCTGCAGACTGAGAGGGGCATGCAGGGTGTGGGGTGGGGGTAAGGATATTGCTACCAGTGACAGATTGTGCTCAGGAGATGGTGAGGAGCAGGCACAGACTTTCAATGAGAAGAAAGGGCTGCACTACAGCCCAGATAAATAACCTGCACTTACACTGCATTCTCATACTTCAGGAGGTCAGTTACCTAGGCCGGGGAGGGTTGATTTTACAATAAGATTGTTCTAAGCTGGTATTTTAGAAACTATATTTTACAACACTGTGTGACATATGGACAGAATAAGAATTCAGACACCAAACTACATTTGGGGTAATAATACACTCCTGAAAGAAGGTTTCCCTTTACTTATAAACTGGGCATATTATCCAAAACTCACATTAGTTATAATAGGTCTATGGGCTAAACAAAACATGTTCAAGAAGTTCTTTGCACAAAATCACTCTCACATAAATAGATCTCACCAATTTATTAATGATGTCCTTAACACCAGTGAAAGTGTTTCATTCAGACTAAAGTTGGGAAGGGAGGGAGAAAGAAAAAGAGTGAGAGATACACTAGATGGGCAAAAGTATTGGGACAAATGTCCCAATGTGCGTAGTGGTGATGGTCCAGAGGCAAGTATCCTATCACTAGGCCAAGAGGTCATAGGTTCAAATCCTACCTTCAGCACACCACCACTGGGTCCCTGAGCAAGACATTTAACCCCCAAATTGATACATTCCTGTAGTTAGGGAATGGCAGTCACTTTGGATAAAAGCATCTGATAAAATCCGTAAATGTAAATGTGAAAAAGTCAGAAAACAGAGGTGCTATCCAGCCCTATATGTTCGACCCTGAGTCGGACCCAGAGCAAGAACACAGCACTTCATGTGTGACTTGCCATGTGGTAAGCAATAGCACTCGTCGTCTTAACCATGCTTGTAAAACCAGCAGACAAAAATGGCAGATCTTCCTTTATTCTGAAATCAAAATAAGTGGGCAATCCAAATGGCTCATTCTGAAAGGGACTGAAACTGTCAATAATAAAGTTGGGGAGATCTCTTTATGTGATTTTGTGCAAAGAACTTCATGAACAGGTTTTGCGTAGCATACTGACCTATTATAACTTGTTTTTGTTTTTCTTTTAAGTGAGTTTTGCATAATATGTCCCCTTTAGTGAATTAGTAAGGAAGAGAGAGTCAAATGTCTGGGATGTAAATAATACTCTATAATTCTAATCCATTTACTGGTCTTTGGTTTCTTTCTCTGCTCTTGTGCAATTTATTGTGAGAGAAACCTTGATGAGAAGTTTGGATTAATACAGTCTTTAAATGAGACTTTTGTAACCTATTTGTCTAAACATAATTAATGAAAAAAAAAAAACACCTGCACAAAAACAACCTAAAAACATCTGCGGTCTCCTTTACAAGGCATTTTTTCCTGTAACAATTTGAGCAATTGTTCAACAGTGTCAACATGCTGTTTCATTACAGCATTCCCAGGTGAGAGAGAAACAATCCTCCACCTCCAGGTCATCAGTTCCAAAACAGGCATGTTGGCAGAGGCCCCAACACTGAGGTCAAAATTGGGTGTGACAGCTTCATATGAACCAACTCGTCTGGTTACCATTGTGACAAAGACAATGAAGGTACAAACACAGATGGGTTAATATTGCAAACATAGTACTAAATACAATGCAATAAAAAGTTTTTGTATTTAATGTCCACATAAAATATTAATATCAGTACAAAAACCCAACTGCTCTTGATCTTCACATCACTGACTGATGATCAGACATTGTCTTGGTTCTGTCAATTACGGCAAGCATCCGCCATCAAACGATGTCTAATGGTATGAGGCTGGTAATATGGAATGCAGAGTTTAATGCCAGGTGTAACAGGACCACTACCTTCCAAAAAGTTTAACTTTGAATCAGTTTTTCAGTATTTCAAGAGTCTTATACTCCTATTAGCTAGTGGTTTTCACATTACAACTCTCCCATAGATACCATTTTTCCAGTCTCTTTCTTATGGTGCAATTGCTACCACTGATCTTATCTGAAGTGAGAGAGTCCTGCAGTTTCTTGGGTGTCTGTCCTGATGTCCTGGATGAGTTGTCACAGCAGTTTTGGAGAAATGTTATGTCAGCTACTTCAAGATTCACCAGTGTCTCAAGTTTTCTGGAAATAATGAGTATCACTGAGAAGAGAAGTCATGGGTTCGATTCCCAAGACTCTGTGTTCCTGGCTGCCCGCTGCTTCACTTGGTGATTGGGTTAAATGCAGAGGAAGAATTTCACACTGTGCACACTGTGCTGTGTTCACATATGACAGAATGGTCACTTTCTCCTTTTCAATTTTACTGTTAAGATAAAGTGGCTCCTTATTGTCACACGTCACTCACCAAATTAAGCAAGCGGCTGCCACCAAAGAGGGCCACCTGATCTCAGGGCAAACTTCCTAACCACTTGGCCAACAGCTTCCCCAAACATGTTTACTGCAAAATTCTCACTGGACTTAAAATTTACTCCTAAATGCCACCATCAAACTAATCATTTTCAAGAAAACCACATATGCTGATATTACTTCCATTTTTATCACGTGAAGCACTTTACAGGACTTAGCTGTGGTTGGACTCATCTGCTCACAATGAATGACACTTTTGTGGCAACATACACATATCCCTTTCCAGGATCTCGTTCACCAAAGAAAGACTAACAGCTCTGGCAATAAAAACCACCACTTTGCATGATGTTAAACTACTTTCCCTCATTATCTGATAGTCAGGAACAAGCTTCTTTGTGCTGGAGCTGTACACCGCACTGTGTAAATTAAATGAGAATGTAATATGCCTTAGGTTTAACTTTTGCCTTTGAGCATGTAAAGTAGGAGTGATACGGAGTCCTCTCCTGTTGTGTGATAAACTTACACATGCTTTTACTGCAACAAATTAAATTCTCAGTGTTTGGCACAAGCCTGCTCACCACTTTCCCTCAGCCATAAATACTAAGCTACACACCCACACAAACTACGAGTGAATATCTCCAAACATCTGATCATGGAGACCTGCAGATCTAAATTCAGATATGTGTGGTTGATGAGGCAGCTGTGAACAACATTGTAACCCCAGCTGTGAGGAAACAGATGTGTGTTGCCCCAGGCATAGTGCAAACTGTTTAACGTCACATTAGAAAGTTGTTGTCCAAAATTTGGGCCAAGTCAAACAGCAGAATGTTCTGCTTGTCCAGCCACTAGGCATGTCAAAACTGACCTTTCCATGACTTGTTAGAAATGGCACCACTTTAATGTTAACTCAATTACAAAAGTAGGTGAAGACACATTATTCGGAGGAAGATGCTGGCATTTTTCATGTACATGCGCATGCAGATACTTAAATGTTTATCAAATGGGATTAAAATATGAAAAATATTTCTAAAAGTTTACAAAAAAGAGTGAAATTAGAGTTATTCTATTAATAACAGATTTTAGGTTCAAAATTATTTTTGCCAATGTTTAGTAAAACTTATTCAATCTGACAACAGCTGCAATGAAAGAAGCATTTGTAGATGGAGCCTAGGATAACAACTCCATCAGATGGAAATTTGACTCAGCATTTTGAAGTACAGGTAAAATGGGCAGCATATCCACAAAGAGTCTTCACTCATTCAGGCATTTAAAGAATAAAGAAAATACAGAATCAGGAAAGAAAGCATTTGTTTGGATTTGCCTACTCTTAGTAACAGTAAAACAAAGCATGCGAAAGAGGAACTCTTAGAATAGATTACAGCTTTCAAGATATCTCTCTATGAGTGTGGGAGCACAAAGTTGGGTCTGGCTTTCCTCAGAATAGACAGAAAGAGAAGGAGGCAGCAGATGGAGAGAGACAGAGGGAGATTAAGCAATTAAGCATTCAAGGGTTTAAGCTGGGAAATGTTAAAGAGAGCATTACTAAATAGAGGACAATTGAAAAGATGGAGCAAAGCATGGATGGGTGAACTATCAGACTAACACTATTACATAACAGTACACTAGGAGACTGTCACGGTCACAGCAAATGTGTTCTTTGTTGATCAATGCCTATGCTATAGGCAGATTTTTAGTCCTACATTTGCACAAAAGAGAATAAGCAGATATTTACAGATACAGAATTTAAAGTAGATTTTATTCCTTAAATTTAAGTTCAATTTAACTTAAAAGAATACAAATATAAAGGCCTCATTCCCAACAACTGACATCTGTTTTGAGGATTTCCCAAATTTCACCTTTTATTCAGTTCTTCTTAAGTGGACACAAGAAATCCTCATTTAAAATCTGCATGATCTGTACCGTGTCCTCTCTTCTGTCCAGTACAGAAAAAATGTAGACTAAGAACTTCACTGTGTAATTTATTTTAGGAAAAATCAGATGAAATTACCCAAAGAATTGACTGGAAAATTACATTACTCACTGTTTTGTGCGTGTGTATGTGTGTGTGTGTGTGTGTGTGTTTTGGGGGGCAAAAGATAGATGGGCCATCTTTTGATTTATTGAATGAAGGATGTCTTTCAGTCTTAGACAGCCACTTTTAAAAACACTGTTTGTGGTTCTAAAATGTGCAGACATCATCTTTTGATAAAGCTCGACATTTGATCTGTGTGCATGTCTAGACAGGTTCTACTTAAATTATCTGTCGAAGTGCATGATGGGAAGGTGTTGATGTGTGGTTTGGTGTTTGCTTGATCAGCACTGCAAGTTCAATGACGGAGAAGTAGTCTTTTAATTGCTTGATTTGAACAAGTCTGCTCCTGTAACTAACACTGCACAGTGGGAAAATACTTTCTTTACTTCTTCAGGCTGTGTATAAGGGCAAAAAGAAGATAATTCTTCTGTGTAAATACAGGCCACACAGAGGGACACAAAAATACAAGGTGTGTCATTTCAAGGGAAATCCCTGTCACTAAAGAATTAGAGACATGGGAAAAATGTCTCTGTAAACCAGCTATAAAAAGCACAAACATTGCAACAGGATTTTTTTGGGTTACACAGACAGTTTTGCTAGAAGTAACAGCACTAAAAAGATCTCATTACTTTCCATGAACAGCAAGTATTCGTAATTCTGCTTACACCCATTAAGTGTCATCTCTCAAGAATCCAAATAGCACCCCAGAATTACACACACACAAAAAATAGTTTAGCGTTGTTCTGTACGTTCTATATCTCCCAGCTCAGAGCTTGTTGTAGGCAAGCTGCGTCATACATTTGGGGGCAGCTGGTAGCCTAGTGGTTAGGGCATTTGCCCTGCAATCAAGGAGCTGTAGGTTTGATTCCCAAGACTTCTAAGGACCTCTGAGGTACCCTGAGCAAGGTACCACCCACGCACTGCTCCCCGACAGAATGGTCACTTTCACAAAATTACTTTTTTTGGTACGACAAAATTTGATTAAAAAAAAAACCTGATTCTACTGACTTTTCAAGATTTCTATGTTATCACATTATCCAAGCATGGGACTTCTTATTCAGAACTATTTTATTTAATGACTTTGAGTACTTTTTAGTGGAAACACTTCATACCTCCTGGTTATACTATCACTGTGACAAATTCTGTCTCAGCAAAGGTTTCAAAAATAAACTACCCTGAACGAGCTAAACATTTAATTCCCATTCAAAGTACACTGCCCAAGTAAAGTATGTGGCCAAGTAGAGCAGTTAAGGTTTCAAACTTGGATGTTGTGAGTTTCCCAAATCTAGTACTGGTTAACTGCATGTACTTATTTATATGAAATGTGGAACTACTTCACATACATCATAAATACTGTAATATTATTTTATATGAATACGCATCATATATCATATCATGAAAATGTAATGTAATTTTTGCCACGCTGTCCAACCTGAGCTTGATGGACTGTTGAAGGTTGTGCTAAGAGAAGGAAAACACTACACAGTGCAGTTCAGACTGAAGACAGAACCAATGGAAAACATATACATGGTAGCTCCAGTTAGCCCTGCGTAAGGCTGCGTCCTGTGTGTGTTTAACCTACGTACGATTCATTTGAAAGCAAATTCCTTTGAGCTTTTGAGCTTGGCCTTTGATTCTCTGAGATTCTAAGCTTTGAGCTCACACTCTCCGAGTCATTTTAAAGGAATCCAAACGTTCAATGGCACACATACACGCACACACACACCCTGCTCTGTGTTTCGAACAATGGAAGTGATGCAGGAGAGGTGATTAGTGAGGGTGTTGCTGTGACAGTAATGGCTACTAAAAGTAGTGCTTAAGAAGGCGTGCAGGACGCTAAACTGTATATAGAAACAGAGGAAGAAGGAGCTTGTGTGGATCACAAGGAAACTGGGAGCACAGAGAATGAACCTCAGAGAATGTTTGTAAAAGGGTGTATGTGTGGAATAAGTAATTGGACAAAAGAGACACATGAGCTTTAAGTTTGACTGTATAACATCACAATTTATTCAGATGTGTGTATGCGTGCGTGAATTTAAGTTTTCTGAGTGAGCGTGTTCATACACTGACTCACCATTGTTGGCATGTCTGACGCAGTCCTGGAAGACAGCGAGCCACTTCTTCTGCTCTTTCTCAGTCCTCACATAGAAGTAGTGATGGCGAGCATAGGGGTGCCACAGGATCAGCAGGAAGCTTGACGCACACTTCAGAAACGGGGAGTTTCCTGTTTTAGCCTTCACATCTAGAGAACAAGAACAAAATAACTAAAGACGGCATAATTTATGCAATATATTTAAACCCAGCATTTGTTTATAAAGCTTAGCGTATTTTAAATTGAGGACTGCATTTATTTTGGCTTTTCATTTTATACTGTCTCTTGTATCCATGTCGCTGTAGGTCTGTTCAGCTGTAACATAAGACGTGCCTCCGGGATCAATAAGGTTTTCTGAATCTGATTCTATTTAATTATAGATTTACTTAAACAGAGTAATGGAAGGTCGAGTTGCCCTGGCAATCTGAGCAGACGGATCAGCCATGGCAAAACAGAAATAAGGATAAAGATATCCATGTATTTCTGTTTAACTTTGTGGCATATATAGGACACCTTGACTCTTCCACAAATCTTAACTCCCTCACCAGGCAGGCAGCTGTTAAGCAGTTCTAGGTACTCCTCCATGGATGTCAAGGCTTTGTATCCGGCACAGTTGATGACTCCTTTGGGGTGTAGGCCTCTGTCATGGGCCTAGAGCGAAGACAATACAGCTCAGATTCACACTTCCACTGTGAGTTTACAGTCTCAAGAACAGAGCTTTAACTTCTAGGACACAGTGCTGGACGCTATCCAGCAAACACGGTACTTGCTCTCTTTGTCGTAGAAGAAAGGTATTATACATGAACAGGAGGAATGCATTATTTTTTTGAAGAGCTATTTATAATCAGACAAGATAACTACAGTAAGCCTCTCCCGAAAGAAACATTATAAATCAATCACTCAGTTTTAGATGTGTAGCAGGCAAGACTCCACCTAGAAAGTTACATGCATTAAGATTTGGTTTCAGCCCCTAAAGGCATTTCAGTGTATTTTAGTTTTTTGCCAAATTATCTGTAGGGTGTGCTTGGGTGGAAAGACAAAAGAAAATACTCAGCAGTTCTTTTATTATCCACCCTCACCAGTTTGTTTTCGTAGAAGCTGATGTTGTAAGAGTTGGCTACATAGATGAAGCGGTTCCGCCATTTCTTATTCTCCTCCAGGTACTGAAACAGGTCTCCAGAGAAAATCGACTTGTCCTGCAAAGGATCCTAGGGACAAAAACCAAACGAAAAAACATGCTTTCTGTATATCACACTCAAAAGTTCTGAGGCCCAGCAAGGCAGAATGACACTTTTCAAAGCAAGACATAAATAAGAATACAGAATGGCTAGTATAGCCTGTGTGGGTGCAGGGACAGTCAGACAAATGGTATGTAACTTCTGTTTATGTCTGGTGCAGAGAGCATAACTTGGAGGACTGGGGGAAACATTCGAATGTTACTATCCACACAGGCACAAGAACTCCAGCAATCATCTCATTTGATGTTATGCTGTATCACATGCGAAGTGTTTACTATACCTGAACCCCACCTTCCCCTCACAATCACAACCAGAATTCTTCCTAGAGATCAAATAGCTGCATAGTTTTAATCCCTAGCATAGAAGGAGGTGAAATGAGTACAGTGGAGGCCAGTATGAAAAGTTGTGGCAAACTGTTTATTTTTCATGTATGCATTAAGAGTGCTGGTGTGTGTGTGTGTGTGTGTGTGTGTGTGTGTGTGTGTGTGTGTGTGTGTGTGTATGGCGCCATAAAACTTTTGAAGTTGATAGTCTTTTGCAATATAACCTTTTGCAGCTTAGAGAAAGAAACACTTGAACAAAGCACAGAAACGAGAGAAACTGTTAAAAAGTGTAGATGAGGGCTTTACCTTTCGATGTAAAAGCTGGGACTGTGCGTTCCCTCCTCCCTCGATCTCAAAGCGTACGCTGTTAAAGAGAGCTACTGCATACTGCTGCTCATACACCTTCCCAAACGCAGCCATCACTTCCCTGCTACGTGCTAGAACACACATAAAACATGCAAAGGACCATTATGTTGGGCTGGATGAGCCTTGTACCTCTACAACATAAACAGTGTCATGGAAAATGTGTTTGTACCTTCTCTATTATTCTGTTTGATTGGTAAAAAAATCTAAATGTGAAAGGGAGCCTTTTCAAACAAAAGTTTTAATAATGTATTTTACTTAGGTACTCAGCCAAAACTTTACTGATAATTCGATTTACCTGATTGAATGCAGCCAGGCGTGCTAAATGTAAACCTCAGTCAGACTAAAAATTACCATCAAAGAGATGTAACTGCCACAGAGTGTTTGGGATTGGCTACAGCGGGTTAAGTTATTAGGTTTCACAGAGAAATATTACGTTAAATGTACTTGGGTGTGCTCTTATGGTGATCTATCCATTCATCTGTGATTTACACCCACAACCATTAGGCAGTGTGGTTCCTGTTGAACACAAAGTTATTCTCAATGCTTATCAAAACACTATGATGTAATGTGTTTTTGATGGCTAGTAGTATGACAGAAATGAAGCACAAAGAAGATTGTCTACTGACAGCCTTCTTCATGCTTCATGCACTGCATTTAAGTTTGTTTGTGTGTGTGTTTGTGTGTGTGTGTCCATCCTGGTGCTGTCTCCCGCATCTCTGTGTGTTTGGCACAAGTTTTATTGCAGCATAATGATCAAAGCCTGTAAAGGCACTGTTCTAGACAGAACAGTTCCGCATGTTCATACAGAGCTGGGCAATACGATGAAATTTATTGTTATCAAAACATTACATGATATGTCTCAATAGGCTTTTCTGAGTATACTGCATTATTTTCGGTGTTTCATTAGTCCCATTTAGTTGTGTGAATGCCAAGAATAAACATAAAAAGCAACTGCACCACTGGCTAATACATTCATGTTACAAAGGTGGTCAAATATAGTGTGAGTAGTCTTGCCCAGGGATTATTATTGTAATATGCTTGCCCAGGTGGGGTACAAACTGCAGGTTTCATGGAACACAGACGCATTACAAACAACACTACAACAATTGTCACACATCTAAAGATTGTCAGCTTCACTTTTTGCAAGAGTAAACACTGACCTAAAGTTTCTCTGAAGCACTTTCCTAAAAAATACCCTGTTTGTTTGCATTTGGCTGTCAGCCAGAGTAACACTGCTGCACTGGAAGCTTCTTGCAAGCCAAAAGGGATTTAGTCAGCTGGACTGATGATGGCATGTACGTGTTTGTGCCAGGTTTTCCCACAAGCAGGAAGGAATAGGCTGTTTGCAGAGGAAGAGAAGGAACTTCACGTCTGTGTGTGTGTGTGTGTGTGTGACTTGACTGCTAAAAAAAACATTCTGCCCCGACACATGCCGATTCATTACAGTGCAGTCCTCTAAACATTTTATTGTATTTTATTTTAGGCAACAGGGAATTATGTAGAACCGGGTAATGCATCACACAATGCTGATAGTATGGAACACACCCTCAATACTGCTTATCCCCATTATGTTCTCTCACACAAAGAATACAGTCAAATTTTCTATCCATAACACTGTTATTTAAGTCAGATTTCCATCAGTTTCCCTTTAGCACCCTCTGAGAACAGTGAGCTCTGAGTACAGGGAGTACAGATTTGTTTGTGTGTGTGTGTGTGTGTGTGTGTATGTGAGATTCGTCTCAGAATCTTGGGACAACCAGAACATCAAAGAAAGACAGTGTACAGTTTGTTTTCTGTATTTGCAGACAAAGCTAATATATATATTCGCTGTCACAGTCACAGAAACATTTAATGTCACTTCTCTAAATGCTCAGAAAGGTGGGAAATCAAACAAATTTGGCTATTTATTAAATCACAGACTAGAAACTAAAAAAAATAGCCAATACGTACATAAGAATAACTGAAAACCTGATCCTGGAGAAAACATTATATCCTATATTTGTATATTATGTAAACATACAAATAAAAAAAATATTTTTTTTTTTTCAAAAACATTTAAATTGGCAACATGCATTCAGAAACTGAACACATATTAAACGTATCTATTCTTAAGAACTAATTACGTGTACTGTAGACATCCTTTAGCACTAAAAAATGAATAGAAAATGTAATTCCAGGAATTTCTGTATAAGATAAACCTTTATTAGTCCGAAAAGTGAGAAAAACTTTATTGTGAAATAATTTATTGAGAGTGGTCTAAAACAGCGGCTTAGGGAATATAAACCAGACATAAAAGTGTTTAATGTCTCTGGAAGCTAATTCACAGGAAGTTATCATAGAAAATCGTTACGGAAATAATGCCCAATGTCTGAGATCATGTGGTGGCTATAATATAATGGCCTCATGTAGGAAGGTGGGCGCTTTGTAAGGGTATGAGTATTGCAAGGGTGGTATTTTCTCATAGTATGGAGACATCACTCGTCATTTTGGATAGGAAATAAAATAGCCACATATTTGTGCTGTATACAATGTGACACCTGATTTTAATCACCCCTACTGTAAAGAAATGCAATGGTGAACAGTTTTAGGTCAATGCATTTAACATCAATGGCTAAAATGTGCAGTAATTTTACGCAGTAATCCATGAACTCCCTTAACTGATTAAAGCTGTTTTCCCAGACATTAAGCATAGCTTTGAACAAAATGACAGTCCCAATGGTAAATCACCCTTGGAAATTCTTTTTGTCTAGGATTATCCTTAATGGAAGTATAGGAAAATGGGTCAGCTTCCCAGAAAGGGGTGAAGCTAGTCACGGATCACACAACATTATGAATAAAGAATCTCCAATGAAAATGAACAAAAACACAAAGATATATGTAAAAGATTTACAAGAATACAAAGTGACCTGAAGGATGGAATAAGATGATGCGTGTTAGTCTAATCTATGAGAAGTGTGTAGACTGTCTTGAGTGTGAGAAGCAGCTATGCATGTGTCATGTGTGCACTGCAGCCCAGAGGAAGTCACTGATAGGAGCAGGACAGTAATTTCCTCTGACTCGCCAGAGCTGATGTGTTCTGTATGTGGAAATTACTATAGAACTCTAATACAAAAAAAAAAAAGATCCACACACTGTTGGTTAGCTGCAAAAATCAAAGTACAATTTTACCATGTCCCTAAATTTTGAATAGAAGTTTTCACAATCGCACAGCTGAACAATTTTAAAAGTGATTTTACCATTGAACTGCCAATATTTGTGCGGCAAATTTTTGAAAATCATTTTTTATCATCTATTTCCTAAAAAACATTTTAGAATAAAGCAATATGTGGCTTTGTATGACTCAATTAAGTCTATTTTATATTGCTGCAACTTTAATAAGATATGATAAACCTTTATAAAACTAGATTAAATGTTAAAATAATGTGTGGGCTAGTCAATTACCAATATGACTAATCATGACAGACTTATCTGCATTTCAGACAATGAGTTGACTGTCTAGCTGCCATTGATGGATAGTTGAAAGGTTGAACATCAGTGATAAAAACTGTCATTACTTTGCCACTACCTAAATATTGACCAGACACCTGTGTGAATGCACACCCACTCATGTGTGCTTCAGCGCAACTACGTAATTTACTGACACGAGAATGTGCTTGAACAGCAAAGATGAACCTCCCACATGTCCATCGTCTTGTTGCAATAGACTCCTCTGAAAAGAAGCTGACTAATCTCCTCTCCCAAATACCTGCTCCTAGTCAGCACTACTTCCTTCAGCACACACTTACTATTTTACGGTGTGTGGGCTAACTAATGACCAAACAGGATTGTGATCAAGGCATCAGAAGAGAATAAGGATGGGAAAACTGAGAAGCCAAGAAAAAACAGTCAGAGGAAAATACAGCTCAAAGAGGAGGTCCTCACAGTTGTGTCAAAGCATAATCACTGCTTTGCCATACCAGTTTCAAGAACATGTTCATACCCGCTTGCTCTCCATTTCTGTATATAGGCATGTTCTTTTAGTGACTTTAGTTCATGACAGAAGTCTCAGGAAGAATTTCCTGAGCTACAGCTGCCCTTTAACCTTCTGACCTACTGTTCCTGCAACTGAGCCATTATTACACTGCAGGTGAAAAAGCCCTACAACGTTTTCAGAAACGCTCTTAAAGCTTTAAAGTTAATTATTTTTCTTGTGATCATAAGGAGTATAACTAAACCATTCAAACCAACTCATGAACTCAGTCCATTATTTAAAGACATAATTCAGCTAAAAACCAAATGTACACAATTATTCCCTTAGCCCAAAGGCATCAAACTGATAAAACAAGTCAGTCAATCTGTCAAAACAGCCAACCACAAGAGGTGTGAGGCTAATATCGTCAACTGGTGCTGTAAGATCAAACCCAAACAATTAGCAAACTAAATGCCTGAAATGTGGTGAAATCACAGAAATATATTACTGTGGACATCATCATTGCTGTAAAATGAATGCTCGTCTGTACGGAACACTGCCAAAGAGTGAATATACTGAGATGTATTACTTTTTTCTGTAATAGTATGTGATTCATGGGTTGTGTCTACACTTTTAATGCATGTAAGCGTTTTTTTATGAACAATATAACCCAATCAAGGAAATTGAATGCTTTGTTTCGGGGTAGATGTACAAACATCTTATAGTTACAATATAGTTTGTCTTATAGTTATAATTCTTATAGCAAGCGATGTAGCATTTTATACATATATGGATTGTGCATGGTTTAGCTTAACTACATTTTGTTTGACCACCTCGCTTCATCAGATGTCTTATGCTAAGAGGCTTCTGCAATAAAATTTAGAGTATCATTACAAAATGGTCACTACTACTGTTTTCAGCTATGTGCCTTTGCCTAGTTATTTGGCTATGTTAATTTAGGATGGGGTGGAATTGTGTAATTGAGACATATGGCTGAACTACATCTTTAATTCAAACTGAGGCTACTAGCATTAGCATCTGAAAGAGACAAAAAAGGCAAATTGTTGCGCTGTTGGACACAATAACATCCATCCTGCTAGAGAAATTAGATAGGTCTTGGTGATAAAGCTGGTTCTGGCTATTGCTACCCTACCTTATCTCCATAGCCACGTCAATCTGGTGAACAACAATTTATTAGAGGCTGACTCACAAAATGGAATTAGCACTGAGGCCTCCAGCTGCACTGTATTAACTTAAGAGTGTTCCTTTGTGGAGCTAAACTCAGAGGCTGAGAGATAAAAAGGCAAGAAGAAAGAGAAGAAAAAAGGAAGAAAGGAAGAGCTAGGGAGGGCAAGTACAGAAAGAAGCAAGGGATTCAGTCACAGACAAGCCCACCTTTCATCTTCACTAAAACCTGCATTACAGATGATCACTCACAGATTAAATGCGATGGATTTCTGAACACAGACGCATACACAGAGACACAGACACACACACACACACACACACACACACACACACACACACACACCCCATTTCAACTTTATTCAACCATGTGCGGATGTGAAAGGTTGATGTGATGCCAAATTTCCAGCCACACTTCTAGACACATGTCTTCCTGAGGCATTCCCAGAATTCTTCAAGGCTGGTGCACTTCAGCCAGCAATAAAGCACTGCATACCCAGAAAAAATCGCTTTCTTTAGGATCTCTTTCCACAAATATCTGAAGGATTCCATCAATGTCTGTGTTTTTTTTTTAATTACTATGTGAAGGATGTCTAAATTAAGCGGGGAAAACATGAGAGATCCTTCCAGGAGGTTCCAGGGGAAGCATTTTTTCCACAAAAGAGGCTTCAGTAGCAGTTTAGTGAAAACAGAACAGCATAAAAGCATAAAAATTATTGAACGCTTTCAGGTGCACACATATCCTGTCTGGAAAGACGTGACAATGAGGGGTGTAACCAAACACATATTTTCAGGTATGATGCTATTTATGATTCTGGGGGTCAAGAACTATTAATACTGAATAAACAGTTTTTGAATTCCAATACAGGAGGTCCTCAAGTTACGACACTGATCTGTTCCTTCGACAGTGAAGAAGTTTTGGTGTAAGTTGAAACACACCCTAGCCTGAGTCACGTACTGATCCTAACACTGCTGTAAAATCATAAAAACACAACTATATCACAAAAAAAGGAAAAGGAAAACTCACTCATTTTCCAAACTAGTTTACCCACATAGTCCGTAAGTACGAGGATAACGGTGTAAGTCATGTAGGAGTGGAAGTGAATGTCGTAAACTTGAACATCGTATGTCAAGACTGTCGTAATTCGAAGACCCCCATACAATGCTTTGTTATTTGGAGGTGAATTGAAATTGTTATGTTCTTCTTGTATCAATCAGTTCACAGACATTTTAATACTGTTATTTAATATCATGATCGAACAAACTTCGCAACTCCAGTAAAGCAGATTTACACAAAAGAAGGAAAAACATTCTCAACTTTCACATAAAGTTATGTAGATTTGACTGTAATTCATTTTGAAATTGGCCAGTCCTTCATAAAGATGCAAAGACCTTATAAATGGCAGCTGACATTTCCCAATTATGTAAAAAACTTTTTAAAAACAATAAAAAGGAAATACCCAGATTTATTCCACAGCAGCAATATTTTATGGCACACAGAAATTCAAGCTGTGACATTTGTGTAAGGAGGCATAAATCTGGACAGAAAATCTGAGATCACAAACTCTAGTGCCACCAAAAAAAAACCCCACAGTGTTCAGAATGACTGGTTGTGCACTTGAGCACTTCCCATGTTTCTGTGTTTTGGAAGTCTCTATGCCAACATTAAGCACCAGCCACCAATGTGCTGTACAGGTGAGAAAGGTGCGCATTTCTGTGCAGTAAGACCTGAGGTTCTTTTCAACACCTGGAGGAGAACAACGTGCCTGTACAGGCAGTGGCTCTGACTGACACCCAGAAAGGTGCAGGACAAAAAGGAGTTGGGGGGCCCCCAATTGTTTACCCATTTATGGCTTGGTACACTGACAAAGACAGAATATTGCAACAAATGTGCTTAAGAAGTGAAGGCCTGTGAAATCTTCAAGTAGTAATTCTCAAACCTATTCAATCAGTCAAGACATGTTCTGGGTCTGAAGTAAATTTCTTTATTTTAACACTGAAGTAAGGAGTCTAACAACTATGGAAGACAAGCCTGCATGTTCAGGGATGACAGACTAACTTGTAGCTCCACTCAACTATACTAGTCGACCACATGAGTACAACCTGCAGACAGTGTCTTAAAACCTCTTAGAACTAGTTTTAGGTTATATTGCCTTTTGCAAATGTCAAATGATTTTGCATGAACGCTGAAGAGATAAGAGTTTCTAAAACATACACCAGACATATTTGATAAGTTACTGTTGGCAAATTCAATGCATAACCATTAGCTCACGTTATACAGCGTCTTTATGGTCTTCTAGTCTACTTTTTAACACAAGTGGCTGACTAATAAAGTGAACTAGAAGAGGAAGTTTGTCTCTGTGGTCTAGAATTAGACTATTCTTGCATATTTTGGCTCCTATTCTTGGTCAAACTGACTGAGGGCTAACCACACAGTCCTGAGGCTGCGACTAGCCTTACCTGAGATCATCTCTCGCCTCCCTTCGTCCAGGTGTGTGGAAACCACGTCTCCCATGGTGACAGAAGCACTTAAGCCAAATCGGAAAACAAAATAAAATAATAACGAAGCCAAAATCTCCTTGGGGAAACAAAGATGGCGTTAGCTTTTGGAGAAAAAAAACTATGAAAGAGCTGAAACTCTTCTTAGCGCTTTCCGAGTAAACACCATCCCCAAAGAGGACAGGCTGGCTGGGCTTCGCTTCAGCTGACTGACTCAGAAACAGCAGATATCTGCAGGGCAGCAGTGAAGAACACGTACACGCTTCTCTCGTTTAGGATAGTCATTCCCAGACCCCGTGCTGAATTTACAGAGTGTGACAGTGGGAGGGTGTGGTGGAGTTTGGCGTGGCGCCGCCCCAAACATCAGCCCTCTCAGAACATCGCTGAAAGACTCCCTGCAGCTCCCTACATCTACAGCTACTCTCTCCACACACACATATTCTAGCCATGTTGTATACCTGTAGATTTATACGACACTTCTCAAGTGCAATGTTTCTTGTGCAACATGTGCAATATTTTGATGCAATATTACTGTGTGCAAGATTGGTGCATTTCTATTTCTTTTAATGTCTGCTGCTACCAGGGACCTGATGATACTTCAGAGTGTACATACATATAGTATATCCACAGTCTAGATATACAGTACACACATACACACACGTATGTATGTATGTATAAACATATGTATGTATATATATATATATATATATATATTTTTTTTTTTTTTTTTTTTAAAGCTTGAAACACTGCGGTCTTCTAAAACTTTTGACCAGGAGTATATATATTTACACTACCGGTCAAAAGTTTCAGAACATCCCTGTGTTTCAAGCTTTTTAAAATTAAAATTCAAACAGTTCAAGTCCAATGAACAGCATGAAATGGTACAAAGGATAGTGCTGAACTGCGAGAAGTTTTAAAATGGTAAGGTTACCCAGAAGTGGGAAATAATTCTGTAGCGCCAGTACCCTCTGGTATGTGTCTAGTTTGGTTTGGGTTCATCCTACAGCAAGATAGTGACCCAAAACCAAACTCTGCCAGAGCTACCTCAGGAAAAAGAACAAGAAGGCAAGCTGGAAAATATGGAGTGTCCAGAAGTCTCCAGACTTAAACCCAATCTAGCTGCTTTAGAATGAACTGGACAGAAGAGTGAAAGCAAAGCAACCTATAAGTGCCACACACTTATGGTAACTTCTGCAACATAGTTGGGAGTGAGGG
>JBBPDC010167903.1:0-17521 GCA_037974485.1 Hemigrammopetersius urotaenia | reverse complement strand
ACTGGGAAACTGTGTCTGAGCCTCGAACACTGTCTGGAAGGCTATTCCACAGCTTAGGAGCTAAATATGAAAATGCCAACACGTTCCAATACTCATTGCTTGTTGTTTACTAATAGGACAACAGGCAATGAGTATTGGAGTACTGACACCTAACAGGGCAGCTGGTAGCCTAGTGTTTAGGGCATTCGCCCTGCGATCAGAAAGTCACCTCTGAGGCACCTCTGAGATACCCGTCCCCACACACTGCTCCCTGGGCGCCGTGTTCATGGCTGCCCCCTGCTTCACTTGGTGAATGGTTAAATGCAGAGGGAGAATTTCGTGCTGTTCACACTGTGTGCTGTGGTGTGTTCACGTATGACAGAATGATCACTTTCACTTCACTTCCACTTCATTTGCTAGAGTGAAGTAAACTGTTATAGTCATATACAGTCACACATTACAATGGATAAACTGACGCGTTATTGTGATATATTTAATGGCAGCTTGCCAGCTTGGTTCACTGTGGTCATGTGGTATCATACAATGACTCAGGTGACATGGCTCTGTATCTTGAAACCTACATCATCACTTTCTGTATAAATGCATTACCATTCAAAAGAATGGAAACAAGAGAAGATTTTTGCTGATATTTCATGTAACAATTGAATATTCAGTTGTTCCTTTATTTATTTTATTAAAATTAAAAAAGCTGTTCCATTGTGAAGTCCCAGTCTTTCGGTCATAAAGTGCTTTTTGAAGCCATATCTTGATCCATATCTCGATTCAGTCTAATTCTAGTAATTTAATGTTGTATCCTTTGCCTGCGTGTTTCAGTGTTTAGTTTGACCCCTGATGTCCCCAGTTGCCTTTATGTTTCATCATTCCATCTGTTATTACATTTGGAAAAGCAAATGTATCACTTCTATAGTACTTAATATGAAAGCTATAACACTTAAATATCACAATATCGCTTAAAATCACACATTAGGTTAAACTGAAATGGGGAGAAAGTAAGAGTATAATTATTGATTATCAACAAAGTCTATCTAGCTATTTAAGTATGTATTAGACCTGTTCAATGTCCTCCATTAATGCATTAGTGAACTGGCAGCCTTCTTGAACCTACAGCTAAGAATCATTTTAAATGGACATTTAAAAATCTGTACTATGACAACTATGTACTGAATAAAGGATGAGGTGAATCATCTGTGAGCAAAGAATGATGTGCCCATACTCTAACTATCCTTACAGAATGCAAGGGCTGGTATTTGTTTGACATAAATTGCAATTAGAAAATAACTGGTGGAGGATCAAAATATCAGGCGATTCAAAGTGTTGACCAAGCAGGTACTTCATTACGTGAAGGACACACACTCATTTATTCCAGGCAGAATACTGGTGGGTTAATTGGGCTGATGGTGTACGTGGCTTCCTCTTTGCTGTGAATTTCTGATGTTGATCAAATGTCATGGCCCTAATTAGAACTAATTAGGGAAATGGACAGCACACACTCATTTCTCCCAGCAACCATCTAACCTTCTTTCTTCCTTCTCTTTCATTCACTTTTTTAAGTGCAATTTCTTCCCACTAACTGCTACTCCATTGCACCTGTATTCCCTTTAGTCCTTTGATGCATTCTAGGCTCATTTAATCAGTCGCTCCTAGCCTCTCCTGCTTTGTTATGTCACCTTCAAAGTCCTTTAAACTCCTGCACACCTTCAGACAGGCAGAGAAAGAGCTCTAATAGGGGTGTTAATATTTTATCATTCAAAACATTTTAAAGTTTAAAGTTTAAGGTTTAAAGGTTTTACATTCAAAAAATTGCCTGAAAATGTATTTGGACTAAAATGATGAATGTATACATTATATAATATCATTATAATCCATTATAATAGATTCTAACATTACAACTCCTCCCCTGTCACACATCCATGCAATAATCTGTGCATTAACCTGATACTACAGGTTTATTACGTGTCATTAGGTGTATCACTATGTGCATTATTATCTTACTATGATGTCCAACAGTCTACCATGCGCAATATTGTGCCATGTTCTTATTGGGTGTTAAAACATTATCATTATGTGCAATATCTTATGTGCAATAGATTTGTCATGTGAATATCAGTACTTATTATATCAATATTATTTATATACTCCTGATCTCTTCTACACGCAACAGCATACTCCTAACCACTGTTTGTGTTATTAGTAATTCACTTAACTGTAAGTTACTTAACTGTAGTATTTATACCCAGGCAATATATGTATATAGCATAGTCTTTTCATATATCAGGGCACTAAGTGACTTATGTGCCATAGCTACAATCTTGTGCAATATGTCTTCTATGTCCAATAAGGTTCTACATCTAAATCTATTTTTTATTTTATATTGTAGTTTATATTTTCAGTTTTTATTTTTCTTATTTTATTTTATTCAGTATTTTCTTTGACGCTGCAAAGACTGCACCTAATTTCATTGTACCTTTTACGATGACACTAAAGATGCTCTGATTCTGATATTGAGATTTTTCTACAGATTCTTTCATTGGATTTATTTCAACTATATATTTTATGATGTTGTTGTCTCTGTGTGTCTGTGCAGAAGTTACCTTCGCTGATCAGTACAGTTTTCTGATTCTGATTCTGATCAATAAAACTGGATTACCATCCCACTGCATGCCTATGAAAAATGTATGGCACTATTGCAATAGAGATGGCACCAGTTTGAAACCAAGTATCAGTATTGTGGCAGTATCAGCAAAAAAAGTGGGATCGGATATCAGATGGAAAAAATATGATCCAGCTCTGGAACTGATGTAGCCTGAAATAGCGCACACATCTGTGTGTATTTCATCCTGTGAGGTAATAGAGTGAGCAGTTTGAGTGTTTTTATACCTTTCAAGGTTCATCTTAATTGCTTCAAATAAAAAGGTCACTGTAAAAATTAAATAAAACCTGAAATCAGATTTTTGGATCCTCAAAATCTCAATATTTGTGTTAATAGACAAAAAAACAGCATCCTGCTGTAGTCATAAACCACGCATTATGTTATTCAAGCAAAGGCAGCTGGTAGCCTAGTGGTTAGGGCGTTGCTGAGGTACCCTGAGCAAGGTACCGTCCCCACACACTGCTCCCCGTGCGCCATGTTCATGGCTGCCCCCTGCTTCACTTGGTGAATGGGTTAAATGCAGAGGTTGAATTTTGTGCTGTTCACGTATGACAGAATCTTCACTTCAAAGAGCAAGAACCAGTCAGAAGAAAATCTCGCATTTCCAAGTATTACCTTTTTGGAGAAGGAAAAAAAAATCTTACATTTCAATGCAAGATCATTTTACTGGTCCATTTGTCATGAAAACAGCATGCGACAGGTAAAAATAAGTACAATAAGTCTCAATTACAGGCTGAAAAGACTGCAGGAAATTGAATAACTGCTCGTGACTTATTGTGATGAATGAAATTATGAATAATGTCATATTAATGAGCTGATTAGATGGATCAAAACATTGTGCAGGGCAATGTGGCCCCAGGATCAATTATAGGAAACACGGCCATAAAGAACTCAATACTATAGAAAAATTTTAAAACCAGCCCAGGCCCACATCGTTTTGGAATGGCTGGTGTTTTTTCCTACACCAGGATATGGGGCCATTTGCAAATCATTGCAATTAATCCCTGCATTACGTTTAGTACAACTGCCTCCTGTCTTTCGTTGCTATGATTCTCCAAAGAATGCAATTATCAGCTGCAGGAGAAGGTGCTGCGCCTGAGCCGCTGTAGTAAGCATGTGATTCAATGAGTGTTCTGTATGGAATCTACGTGCGTAGGGGGCCATGTGAGTGTGTGTGTTGTATAAAAGTATAAATAGTGTGTAAAATGTCTCTCTTTACCAGAAGATTGGAAGATGCCTTGCTCTGCACTCTTTCTAACACTAGGCATCCTGAGTAGTTTGCTGTTTCAGGATGTCAGCGCAGTCAGGCTCCCTCTCACTGATGACAGCTCCAACAGAATCACAAACAGAATAATTTCAGAGGTGAGTGCAACCCTTCTTTTCCAATGGCACACATTCTAGGCTTTCTATAACTATTTCTATGAAGATTTTAAGGAGGTCTTACAAGGAGGTCCACACTGTTGTAAGGTTAACACAACCCTAATTGCAGTGACAAAAACTTTCTTCTAGTCTGGATGACAAAAAAAAAAATGCTATACATAATATATGTGCATGTGCATGTGTAAATGTATGTCATTCATATTTAGGTAACAGGCAGAAAACATATGCAATGTATCTTTTCTGCTTGTTATTCAAATATATATGACAGACACACACACATGCTCATGCACACTCATTAATAGACAAACATAAATGTTTATTTGTATACAGTTGTGTCACGGTCGCGGGGGCTAATCCCCCACGACCGAGAGCTATCCTTGAAAATGCAGGAACGGGGCAGGAAGGCATCCATAGTCTCAGGTTCTTTGTTCTCAAACACAGGATCAGAAATAATGAAACTTGGCACGGGGGCCGTTAACAGAAACAAACAGATTAATCAGGTCAAACATAAGGCGCAGCATAAAACGTGCTCTACAAGGACGCTCTAACAAAGACGATGGACAGATAACTGGAACGAAACACACACAGGACTTAAATACATCAGGACTAACACAAAACAGATGCAAAACCCAAATCACCAGACACACTAACCGAACACAGCTGACATGGACAAGCACATGATACATAATAACAAAACCACCTGAAAACAAGACACGTGACATGAGCAAAAACCAAAAACATCAAAATAAAAGCCCCAAAACATGAACAGAAAAAACCAAAACATTAACAAAAAAGCAGTGGCCCTAACCGGCCACTGACCAGACCGTGACACAGTTGCATGTAAGTAATGTTTTGTTTTTCTAAGTGGAAATATAGTAATGCATTCTCTACAGTGAATTAACTTCCGTACTGAATTTTCTATTTTGATTGGTCCTTAAAATTACTCCAAACTGTATTCATGCAGTACTGTCATCAATTTAGCAGCTTTCTGCATTTTCGTCTATGTATGTTCTGTTTTCTGACTGTTTAATGTGCAGCGTCTTTGAGCTCTGGAAAGGCGCTATATAAAATAAACGTATTATTATTATTATTATTATTATTATTATTATTATTATTATTATTATTATAATATTCTAAATCACTAAAAAATGTCAAACATTAAAGTTTACTTCCTTTTTATTAATATCAAACAGAGCAAAACTGAAGAAAAATATTTTTGTGTGAAGAACGGTATTCAGACCTTAAATGCAGCTTTCAGTCCTGTATTTCATAGTCACTGAGGAGTGGGAGAAAGAGTAGGAAAGAGAGAAATGAGTACACAGAAATAATGTCTGATCCAGTTGAATCCTCTAAATGTCTATATACATTATCATCCAGAACAATCAAGATATTCCCCGGAGTCTAGAAATGGAGGAGTTCACTTTCAATGATGTTCCAGCCAGTGGTAGAGCAAGTTCCCCAACCTTACTGCGACTGCACCCACTATCGTCCAAACCGTCACGCCTGCATGCCAACATGCCGCTCCGCTTCGGCCGGGATGCGTACATCGTACGGACGCCCAAGTCCTCAATCAACCTACCGCAGAGGTTTGGCCGAGCTCAGGAGGGTGACCGGATCCCTGGGCAGCTGTGCACCGAGTGCCGGCGTGCTGAGTCTCCACCCTCTGCCACATTACCACAGAGGTTCGGCCGACGAAACCTCTTTTTTGGGGATCCCTTCAATGATGTGGCCCGATTCACACGTACCCTTGAATCACCTTATCCCAGAGATAGGTAAGCAAAAAGGCTCAAATGTTACAAATGCAGCAAAATATGTTATCACCACCTAACCTCTAATGACCTGTGGACAAACCCACCCTTTCTTTCCATTGCAGTTCTGCAACAAAAAAAAGTTGTGAATGGTCTGTGCTTCCACTGAGTGGGATTATGCTTTAAAGCTGGGGTTTCTCCTATCTTGATTGTCATTAACCTTAAAATAGGTAATTGTCCAAGTATTTGGTCCATCCTCCCTCCCCAAGACTTGCCTTAAACTCATTTTAAATATTCGCTTGCTATCTAGAATAGCAGGGGATTTTCTCAAAGCAATTAAATAAAACATCTCCATCACCTTAAATGTTTTTAAATGTCATGTCACTCTTCATGTCATGTTATATAAGCTAAGCATTCATCGTGCATTAAACCAATAATGGAGACTCACTGAACATTTCCTGCTGTTTAGCTTTTAAGGGGTTAACCCACTGTCTGGAAAGTGCCTGTAATTATTCATGCTCCTGTTTATCATTAAACAATGTTTTAAATCGGTTTAAATCTGATTATTCTAATAGTAATGCATTTTCTACAGAGAATTTAGCATTTTCTGTTTTGATTGGTCCTTAAAATTACTTCAAACTGTATTCATGCATTACTCTCATCAATTTAGTAGTTTCCTGCTTATTGTTTAGGAAACTGACTTTGATGCAGATTCCTAAACAATACTTTTCTTCACAAACTAGTGTTAGTATTTCATATTTTCTCCTTTTGGTTGTATGAATATTTCTTGCTAAATTTAGTAAAAAGGCTTTGCAATACAAAGCACATAAAAAAACAGTGTTTTAATGCATGTACGATGCATTTCAGGCATTGTTTCTAATGACCAGATAACAAACTGATCCGGTTTATTCGTGAGTGTGGCAGTAAAGTGACAAAGTCAAAGTGAAAAACTAAAGTCTTTCAGAATTACAGAAATTCACTAAGACTTATTCTATTGGTCTCTTCTCTCTCACAGGACAGAAGACTATGATTACATGCTTGAAACATTACAAGGGGAAGACAAAGCTTTAAAGAGTAAAAAGTACATTGACTTAGACGAAGAAAACCTGCCGTGAACCGTCACCAAATAACATATTCCTGCAAAATGTATGTGCCTGTTTAATTTGTTTTCTTACACTCTGAATGTACTTGTGTGCTAGTAATATGCTGTGTAATTAACAGACCATGTGAGAAGATATTTAGCAAATGCATGCGCAGCTGTCAGTACTGTGGACAGTTACGTGTGACCTTATAACAAATAAAAACAATAATAATAACAATAAAATGTAAATACAAATGAATATGTGTAAGGCTTGTCTCTGTGAGGCTTCTCATTGATTCATTGAGGACCAAGTCAGTTCTAAACATGTTGCCAGAATAATTTCTATTGGCCTGATGTGTAAGACTCTTCTTAAAAATTGATAGTGTTAGTAGTGTTAGTTTTGAAGTGTTCATAATAGTAACCAGTCTGAGGCAATTAAAGCCTCTAAAATCTCCCTCACAAACTATTACACAAAATGATCAGGAATACAGTGTCTAATGCATGAAACAATCATTTTTTAATTTTGAAAGTAAACATTTAAAAAATACAGTCATGCCAGAGAGACTTATGCAGAGCCCTGTAAAACAAATAAGCGGCTTCAGCTTTTTTCGGATTTCCCAATAAATAAAATGCCCATAGTTTTGTTTGCTACCACAACAATACAAATTACTCTAAATGTTTCATTCTAATGCATGAGCTCACATAAAAAAAATTGTTTGTGCAAACATTTGGAATTTAATGAATTCCATTTACTTAGAAGGCTATCTCACAAAACTATTTCTCAAACTGTTTAAAACTGTTGAGGTTGTATTGCTCCGTTGCTTATATTAAAAAGTACCGTTTTCAGCATTGGGTGTTCCTCTCTAGTTCTTCCTATAGCCTCTAGAGTCTGGGTGCTTCACCAGCTGTATCAGTGCTCCATTTGAGTGCCCCTCACAGAATAACATACATGGCTAGCTCCAAAAACTGATTAAATACATTAAAGTACAGCCCATTCTGTAAACATTATAGAGGAAAAAATATTTAATCTTATTCACACACAGCTCATCTAAAGATTTTTTTATTATTTAAATGTTGAACTGTGTAAATAATACTGCAGCATAAAGACCTATAACAATATATTAATTTTTATACCCCTTTAAAGCTATTTCATATATCTTACTGTAGTTAAAAAATACAAAGGGATTTAAGTTGCAATAAAAGACTTAGAACGCATGAAACAAAAAAGATTTTTCCCACATTGGTAACTTTTGTCACACGTCTTCACATTTACAGGCCACATTTAGGCCAATTAATCAATTTTTGATTCATTCTCATGGATAAATATCTATCAAAATAATATGTTTTGAGTGTTTAAATATTTCTGTAAATCTCAACTTAAAAATTAATGTAATAAAATCAAATATAAAACCAAGCTATGAGTCACTGCAGGGTATTCACATTTGAACTTGTCTGTTATTGCAAAATAAGTTATACTCAGAGTCCAGAGCAGGGGGGCGGAACCATTATAGCAGCTGCAAAGAGGGAGTAACTCCATATGAAAGTCTATGTATCTGAATGCAGTGTTGTTAAAGTCACATTTGGTGTAATGGTCAGGCGTCTTATATGGACAAAAGTAATGGGAGCGCTGTATGAGTCGACGGGGGTCAGGCGTCCCACTACTTTTGTTAATTTTAAATAGCTCAATGCTCGCATTAGCACTGAACTTTCAAAATAAAAGGATAAAAGAATTATATTATGAACTTGGTTTAGTGGGCCCCATGGTGGCACAATGGGTAGTACTGTTGCCTCACACCTCCAAGGTTAAGTGAAATTCGGTTTGTTGCAGATCTGTCCTATTGACTTTAAAAGCAGGTGGCAGTGTTCTTACTCATTCAAATTAGTTTGATACAAACTTATGAAACTCTTGGTTGAATGTTGTTTTACTCTGTAAAGTGTGTGTACTCAGCCTACAGTTCATTCAACCGGTGGGAAGCAGGGCTGCCGTGAACCCGTGAACCCGATTTACCTCAGGGGCAGCAGGGACAAGACAGGCAGGCATCCATAAACTCAGGCTCTTTATTTACCAGGACGTGAAAACAGGAACAGAACAGAAACCTGGCTCAAGGGCCGCTACAGACATGAACATAAACGTGAACATAAATGAGGCGATAGACAGGTGACTGTGGGACACCCAGACAGAACTTAAATACATGACATAATGAGTGCACAAACACAAGACAGCTGGAAAACACAAAACAAACCCGAATATCAAAATAAAAGTCCGCAAAACCCAAACAAACCAAAAAACAGTGACCCCTAACGGCCACTGGCCGAGCCGTGACAAATGATATACACAGTGCTTTATGAAACTGTCAACAAACTTATTGATGTTGTGAAATGTAGTTATATTTTTGTCACATTGTTCATGAAATTTTACATTAATGATAAAAGGCTGAAATCTGAGAAGAACAATACATAGGTAGGCCACCTTTAAAAATGATCCCTGCTACATTTTTGTTCAACCAGCAGATGGAGATGTTGTGGGCTGTTTGATGGGGTACTGCTAATCTGTAGTAGAGCAAACACAGGTCAATTTTTTTTTTTGTAATCATCAGAAACCACAACACAATTTTATAAACCTTTTCTAAACCAGTTTAGTGTTGATTTCAGATCTGCTTTCAGTTTTTTTTCAGTCACATCAACTTTTTGAATTATGAGTAATATTAGATTTGTAATAGACTTGCATGCGTTTTTTATTTAACCACAAGCACCAATCAAGTAACTTCAAGTTTCAATATTTTCAGAGCGAAGTCAGACAGGCCACACCGTGGCAAATATATAATGATCAGTGTCAGTCAGCTACCACTGATTCTTCAAAAACACTTAGCATATGATTATAACATGCTAATTATACCAACTATCATGCAATATATAACTAGCTTCATCACAAAAACTGTATGTGCTAGGGAAAAACTAAACACAGAGACTGACCCCTGTTGCTTTGGATGTGGGACCTTTACAAAGCCCTGTATGTATTTTCCATTAACAATTTTTATTACCTCCACTGTGAGCAATTCCCGACTTAGGACATTTAGAACAACTTTGCATCATAACAATCATAAGCAACCTCCTACCTGATGTAAACAATGTTATGAATTATGTACAAGTCACACACTGTCAAAGGATCCCATAAATACACAACCAAAAGAGTTGAGACTAAAATCAACTCCTGAACTTTTGTAGCCTGCTTGTGTCAGTTTGGAATGAACAAATCCAATGTGACGCTGCCTCTGACGCTAACCCAGTCTCAAAACTAAATAAAAAATTCTAGAAAAGAAGTGAAACTCAAATCATGACGCTACAACATTATTACATCAGTGCCAGGGTTATTGAGAAATATTATTTGCCAATACCTGCATTATTTGCCAATCATGCATTGTGAAAGGCATTCAATGAGTCTGTAACACTGCCTGTAATGCCTTGTGCCTATAACTCATCAAACCGTCTGGGAGATTTCTTTATAAAAGTGGAAGTTTTGAATGGTAAGACAGGAATTTGTGAAAATCTGCAAGAATAATATGATACAAAGGTCCCATGACTGTTAAAAAAGTGAAGTGCATAAGAATGACACTTTTAGGGTGCAAAAAATATTAACAAATAAATTAATGAAAATAAATCTAGCTTTGTCATCTCACAGCAAAAAGGTAATGGGCTCAATCCCAGACTGGGGGAGACAAGCATATTTTATTGTCCTTCCTGTGTGGATTTCTCTGTCTGCACGGGTTTCTGCCGGGTGCTCTGGTTTCCTCCCACAATCATAAAACATGAACGTCTGGTGAACTGAATATGATAAATTGCTCCTAGGTGTGACTGTTTTTGCATGAATGTATCTAAGTGACTGTCCTGTGATGGGATGATGACCTGTCTAAGGTGTTTCTCTGCCTTTCGCCCTTTGAACTGGAAGCTAGAATTGATTCCAGCAGGCTCCATGACTCCCATCAAGGACAAGTGACTTAAATAATGACAAAATTAATAATTAGTGGTCAGAAATTACTTTTGACATTAGATTACATAAACTGCAGCCTGTAATTGTACAGTGGACCTGTAAGACAGGTAGTTCAGTAAGTGACCAGAGAGTGAAAACAAGGTTTCTAATAAAGTGGACAAAGTGTTTAAATAGGATATTTAAATAGCAATGGCGTTCGGGGTTTGAATCCAGCTCCTGGCCTTGTGCATGTGAAGTTTGCATGTTCTCCTCATGGTGGCAGGGGGTTCCCGGGGTCTCATGTCTCTTTCAGTCTATAGTCCATAGGTGTGAGTGTGTGAGTGAATGGTGTGTGCACCCATTGACCCTGGGATAGCCTCTGTATCCGTGACCCTAGTAAGGATTAAACAGTTACAGAAAAAAATTATTAATTAATTTAAACAGCAACAGACCAATATGCTGCTCTACAAAAAAATAAATCCCGCTCACATTTGTAGACCTATTTCAGGAATAAGCCTATATCAAAAATGCAACACTGAGAACACGAGAATCACTAAAAGAGCAAATGTCTTACAGCCGTGTAGTCAAACCTTACAAGAGGTTTCTCATCGTTGCAAACGGAACAATATGTTACTTTTTCACCAGCAGGTGGCATAATACATCAAATACTTATAATCAAATATTTCAAGGTAGAACCTCCTCATCGCACTACTTTGTGGTCTTGAAGGACCAAAAGGGCAAATGCTGAATATTTTATTTTGCACAAAAGTAAACAGAATATGAGGTAAAATTGATACTTTGCTCACTTTCAGTTCATATTATCATAGGAGCAATTGGCTCAATTTTCTTAACCCTCACAATTAGAACTTTTCACCCTCACCTGCTTTAAAAGTAAATGTAAATGTAAATGTAACAGAGCACTTACACTCTTTAACAGCAAAAATGTTTTGTAAGCAATACCACAGAATAACCATTCTCTAAAGAACAATGTTGTAAATGTAAACCTTCGAATGGTTCTTTTTGGGAACTAAAAATTATGTCACGATCTAATGAACTAAAAGCATTATTCTTGACAGTACTGTTGGAAACTGTGCTGCACCAAAAATATTTCTTTCTTGTTCTTGATTTAAAAGCAAGAGGAAAAGGAAAAAGAGGATAAAGATATCTGGCATGAATGATGGTATGAATAGGAGGTTTTGACATATTAATGCATTACCATCAGAAATTCCTAAGGGACAGCTGACAGTTTGAACTCGCAAGGGGATGCTAGCTAAATTATCTAACTAAAAGGGGGGTATCCAAATTGCACTCCTTTTAGCTGGGGATGTTTAGGCACTGGTGGTTTGGGGGGGATGGGTTTGGGGTGTCAACAAACACATTTAAAATTCAGTGATCTTTCAAAAATTGGTGAGAATAAAATGGCTTTCAACCGAAGGTGTTGGGGACCTGTCTCCAGCGTAAATGACGCCTACGGTTTTCGCCTATTTTTGTAAGAAAAGTTTCATTTCAAAGTTACAGCTTTGGTTTATGGAAGGAAAGGTTTTTCAAACAAATTGTCCAGACAGTTACAACAGAAAAAAAGAGATTCCGCTCGTTTTGGGAGTGACTCCATGTCAAAAGCTGAGGAAACGGATGAAAAGCAGCTTACGCTAAATGACCATAGATAAGCTTAGCCTAGGTAAGTTGAAACTTTAGCTGGATAAGCTTGAAACCAGATCATATCTGATAGGCTTAGACATGTACATGGGTATTTTTAACATCAATAGCTTTTTCCCATGCATTTAAGCTCTTTCTTGGGTAAAGATTTTCAGGTACTTTATTTTTCTTCATTGTTTGATGTCAGAACATGTGTTGTCATCTCCTCTGTTTACACAAAGCAGTTTTGTGGCTTCTGTTTGCTTATCGCCCCAATTGGTCCACAGATGTCCATTGACTTCAGTTCAAGCATTCAACACCATCATCCCACAGAGACTTTCCACCAAGCTGAGCAGGCTGGGCCTCAACACCCCCCTGTTGAACTGGATTTTAGACATTTTTAGAAAGGCCTCAGTCCGTCTGTATTGGCACCAACATCTCCAGCACCATCACCCTGTGCACAGGAGAACCAGGAGTCCTCAGCACTGTGTTCTTCACACTCCTCACCCATGACTGCTCAGCAGTGTCCAGCTCCAATCAAATCATCAAATTTGCTGACAATTTGGTTAGGGTTAGGGTTTCATCAGAAACATCAACTTCTCCACCTACACAGCGGAGGTAAGGACAATAATCTTTCTCTCAATGTTGACAAGACAAAGCAGATGATAATTGACTTCAGGAAATCCAGCCCTGGGCATCCATATCTTGGAAGACCTCTCTGGGACCCGCAACTCCACCTCCATAGTTAAAGGGCCCAGCAGCACCTGCACTTTCTACGGAGACTGAAGATAATGAGCCTCCCCCCACCAATCCTCACCACACCATCGAAAGTCTCCTCTCCTGTTGCATCATCTGGTATGGGAACTGCGCTGTCTCGGACTGTAACACACTGCAGCGGATAGCGAGAGCAGCTGAGGAGGTCATCGGTGTGCCCCTGCCCACCCTGAAGGACATTTTCCAAACTCACAGCTTAAACAGAGCCAGTAACATTGTGAAGGACTGTTCTGTGTAGTGACTCTCTCCCTTCTAACGTCTGACAAGCGGTATCAAGGCTTCCAATCTGGTTCTGCACAGCTGTGCAACAGCTTTATTCCACAGGCCATCAGGGCCTTGAACGCACACAAACACACATAAATGTCTAGTTCCTGGTTGACCAGCACGTTTAAACAACCTCACTTTTTGCTATCAACTACTTCACTTTATGCTATTCATACTGCTTAAAATGTCTACACTTTTTTACTGTGCTACACTCATACTACGCACTGTTATAATTCTATACATACTCGTTTTTTTTCTGTGCTGCTAACTGTGCAATAAGAATAAGAAAATGATTACTGTGCCTATGTGTAATAATGTGTATATATAGTCAATATTTTATTTCCTGGTAAACAAAGTATCCCACTCAGTACTGTAATGCTGCTACATTGTCTATTGTTTATTTATTGTAGTGTTCTGTCATCCCTGGAACTCTGTTAAATGCTGCTAACTGCCACCAGTGCAATACTAATCCCTCCAAAGGTTTATGTAATGTCTACATTTTCTGTCTATTTATTGTCTGTTGTCTGTTGTCCTCTGTTTGTTGTAACTTGCACTCTGCTGAATGTTGTATGTTGCTATACGTTTCTCTGTGGTCCGTGGAAAAACATTGTCTCATCTCACTTTGTAAAGTAACCTTGAACCTTGAACCTAATGCTGGGTGATTAGATGCTAGTTGGATATGGTACTCAGTCAAAAAATGCATAGGCTTTATGTGTGAAAGGTTGACAGCTTGTGGAGACTGCTTTCAGTCAGTCTCCAACATTTAGAACTATATAACAGAGTGGGCAGGACACAGGTCTGGTACAGTCTCAGCTTGGTGCTGGGGCTGTATTGGACCAAATTCCAGATGTTGTTTAGTTTTAATATGTTGTTTCTGGCCTTGTTATGTTGCCTTATGATGTCACTGTCTGTCATATTTAACAATGCTGCTCAGGTAGATGTTCTTCCAACTTGAAACTGTGATAGATTTGGGATGTTATTAAATACGTTAAAGCTGTTGAATACAATATTGTATATTCAAGTCTACTACTTCAAGGACCATAGTTTGTTAAGCAGTTATGGAACAGATAAGTGTCTAACTGAGTTTTTGTGTCAAAACACTTGCTAACATTCATAATTGGCCTCAGGTGCTTAAAACCATCAAATTTCCATTTTTCTTAATTACACAGATCTCTGATCTAATGCACTTCAGTGTAGGTTTGATGAAGCATTGACAGCATTTGTTTTGAAAAGAAAGTGTCATGGACCAGGGTTTGATGTTATCAAGCATTTTTTGGCCACTGATACCAAAAACATAGATAATTACTTCAGTATCATTGTATTTATTAAACACATCTGTACTTACTGCCTTTACGTCTTTGGTATGTAGGGCAACAAAAAAGAATTGCCATTCCTGGTTGCCATACCATTTGCTTGGCTTTCTAAGAATGTACTCACTGCATATATAAGTTTTTAAAATTTTAATTGACCCTAGGGCAGTTCTATATAAATGTGACCATGGCTGTGACATACAGTGAATTCAAAACAAGCTATTTTTCATGCATGGACTTAACTGAGTTTGGGAGTGAATGACAAGCACAAGCACAGTGTCTATGATGTGAAGCACAAATCTTATTAAAAAATCCTTGATGTTATTTACTGTGGCCTGTGGTCATCTCCAAAACCCAGCTGAACAATATATGGTAAGCAGCAACCTTACCATGACAGCTGATAGTGCTGTGACTTACTTATATAACACAGGGTTTCTCAGTCTCTGTCATGGTGTCCACAAAACCAGGCATTCAGGGTACAAGAAACACAAATCACACAGTAGACCAACAACTACTGTCGGTCCCAACTGAACTTAAAACTCATACCGTATTCTCCTGAGCACACCGGCAGCTGTAGCATATAATGACTTAACTAAAATCCGATGTGCTCAGGAAATATACAACACCAAACCCTGGTGGCCTCTAGTGGCCGTCCCCAGCCCTGACACAGGTAAAAATAAAAGAGAAAATAAAATATTAGTGAAGGCCCATTTTCATAAAGCATTATGTGCAAGAGCTTCTTACTCGAACTCCGAAAGTGGAAGTCGACCAAATAAATGTATGATTTGTTGCCAGGTCTGCACAGATGCCTCCTGCAGCTAGATAATGAAGTATACGTGTGCAATGTCCTCAAGTTGGAATAAATGTTCTCATTTCAGACTGTTATGGAAAAACAGGCAGGGATATGTGGGGACACGGTCGGACCTAAACTTGATCTATTTATTAAAAAACATTTGTAAATAATCACTGAAATATCCAGGGAAAGCGTATGAAACATAAAGGGAAATTCACACAGATGTACAGCAGCTAGAAATTATGTCTAGCTTCAACCAAACCAAAAACAAATATTATATCTCAGAAACAACTCAACTGCTTAAACAACTTAAGCTTGCCACGCAGTTAATGAACTTATGAGGCACTGACCACAGTAAGCCATCACGGGGGTTACGCTCCAAGAGCACCCGCGTATAGTGAAAAAACACAATGTTGTGATGTGATACAAAAAATGCCCAAAAATGCAGGATAATTAGAGTACTGAATTTATTTAATTTACCGTAATAAAAATACAGGGTATTAAGAAGAACAAAATGAAAAACATGAGAACAGTTGAGACGTTCCACAAAGGAAATTCTGGACTTTACCAAAGATGTGTCACAGGGCAGCAGCCAATCAGCAGCAAGGAGAAAGCAAGGAGAACGTTCTCAGATTGGTTACTTTCAAACCTGACCTCATCCACCCCGCTCCCTTGCCTTTGTGCTGGTTGTTTATGTTTGACGCTGAGCAGCAGAGGTTCCTTCCGTTCACAAAGAAAAAAAATGCAGAGGATATCTGGGGTTTCAGCGTATGTGTGTGGGATTCTGCAAACAGTTATTAGTTTAGTTCTGACTGCAAGAGACTGCAGCAGCAACTGCTGAACCACATATAAATGGATTTACTGTAATCTTATATGATACTTAACACAGAGAAAAAACTTTCATTTCAATATCAAATCTATTGCTAAATTAAGTCATGACTGATTTAAACACATTTATAAATTGCTAGCTTGCACCTTTGGTAGATTATAAGCACAACATTTCAATTCATTTTGCAATTGGCAATTCAATATTCAGTCTGAGCATTTGAAAATTTTGAAAATACTTTACTTTTTGCAATTGGCAATTCAATGTGCAAGGTGCTGATGCAATTCATTTAAACAATATAATATGTATAAAAAATAGAATAACAATTCACTTGCATTTTTTATTGTCATTAATTTTTTGTCCCTTTATTCAAACGGCAATTCATATTGCAATTGTCAGTTCAATATCCAATCTCTTTATTCAAATGCAATAGCGCCCCGGTGATTGCATTGCATATTAGGGAAGGACTCCAGAGCCATCCAGAGTATTTAGGATCCGGTATGGTTTTTATTATGAGTGATGCTAAAGAACTAATTCCAGGTTGTAGCAGAGATAATAACTATACAGGTTGAAGAATGCTGGTCTATATCATGCAATTCATCAGAAAAACAGTCTCACTCCCAGACTGTAAGTAGGAGTGTGTGTTTGTGATCGCAGACCAGTTAAAGTTCCCCATCTACAGTGGCTCTGCTGCCTATTGTGTGACATTGTGCAAGTGTCCAGCACTACAGTCAGATAATGATCAAAGTAAGTCCTCTTAGCCATGTTCTACAAACAAAAGTTATGTCCTGTTAAAATGCTCTCTTTACACACTACTGGTCAAAAGTTTTAGAACACACCATTTTTTCTGTTTTTTTGTATTGAAATTCAAGTGGTTCATTGTCTCAATGTTCATTCGGCAGAAATTTCTTCCCAACTCTGCAGCATGAGTTCCCATAAGTGTGCAGCACTTATAAGTTGCTTTGCTTTCACTCTTCTGTCCAGTTCATCCTAAAGGAGCTCAATGGGGTTTAAGGCTAGATACTTCTGATACCAGTCTAGATACCAGCTTTCCATCTTGTTCTTTTTTCTAAGGTAGTTCTGGCCTAGCTTG
>JBBPDC010167875.1:0-17524 GCA_037974485.1 Hemigrammopetersius urotaenia | reverse complement strand
GGCTCTGCAAAGAGTCATACAAACTTCCTTCCATGGACTCTCTGTACACACAGCGCAGTCGGAGAAGAGCAGAGGGATTCATCAGGGTCTCACTACATCCAGCTCACTCTCTGTTCAGACACAAACACTGTACATACAACCTAAGACACAACAGAGCGGACAATATCATCACACACAGAACAAGATTCTTCAACAGCTTCTTCCCTGCCACAGTTAGACTGATGGCAAAACAAACAAACAAACAAAAAACACTAAACACTTAAAAATAACACCACAATACCTCACCTCACTACACAATACCCCACACACCTCACTTGTACTGTTGTCTGTTTTTAAGGTGCAATATGCTAACTGAAGCAGTTAGAAGTGTGAAACTTCAGGTACAATATCAGGTGCAATACTCAAAATGTGCAATAGCAAAATGTGCAAGTACTTGTATTTAAAAAAAAAAAGAAGATCATTTGTAGATAACCCTCTTGTAAAGTGATACTTCTATCTTTATATTTTTTTATTTGTGATATACTACTAGTAGACTGCTCTATTCTGTTTTTATTTTTCCTGTCTTTTCCACCTATCAAAAAATGTAACCTGAGTCGGAGAGCTTTGCACAAGAATTCCAATGTGCATGGACTGCTGGTCTCATGCACAAATGGCAAACAAAAATCTTGAATCTTGAAGTAAACATAAGTAAAACAAAATATAAATAAAAATATAAAACACCCTTTTCATATTTTATCTGAGTAAAATATAAAATATAACAAACATCTAAAAATATGAAAAATAAGTCAAATATAAAACATCAAAAATAAGATGTGTATGAATAAGTAAAAGGAGAGAATAAAAGGTAGAGAATAAAAGAACAAGAATAACAGAAGAGACAATATAGAGTTAAGACATTAAAAAGTGATAAAGGAGAAAACTCGAGACAGAACAGACGACTGAACACACCCAGAGACTGAGGGGTCTTTAAATATGACTTTAAATCATCTGTTCTTGGAGCAACTTTGGAAGATCTCACAGAAGGTCTGGTCACAACAGTTTGAACATCAAACAAAAAATAATAACAAACTGGTTCTGGCTAACTGGTGAACTGCTCAGCTGAGGCTAAAGCAATAATAAAAAGCATCAGTTAGAAGCTGCCCAGTTCACAAGGAGATAATCAAAAGAAATGATTAAACTATTCATCTTTGTCCCGATTTATTGACTTGAACTGATGATAAAAATAAATATGTGCAATTCTGTTTGTTTATTTACATACTGTTTTAAAAATGGAAAAAGCTCAGTCCCAAACCTATTGTGTGTTTCTGTTCTTCCCCCAAAATGTTCACCACCCCCGTGCAGCTAGAGTGGCCGTATCTACAGCATATCTGGTGTTAGGATGATTATTATGACTGAAAGGCTGCAGGACGAGATTGTGTGTTAATACAAACACTGATTTCAAAAGGCCACTTAATATCAGGGCACTTTGTGATACTGCACTCAAACATCAGCAGGAGCAAGTGAGGACAAATCATCTGACAGTCCATCAGAAGTGAGTGCCATGCAGGACACTCAAGAGTCCAACACACAAAAGCAAGAAACACACACTCGCTGTTTAACTCTAAAAACAAATCTATTTGAACCACCTGACACGCGTCAAAGCAACACCAGCAAACGACCCCGCAGAGTCGATGTTTTGGATACATTCCTTTATAAACTGTCTTAATCGAGTATTTGTCTTATACCTTTTTTGTTCATCACTACTATGGCACTGTAGTAACCACAGATCGTGCACAACAGACACGACTATCCTGTCGAACGAGTCACAAGTCAAAGTCAGAGTCACCCCAGTATAGAGGCGAATGTAATCTCATTGACAAGAAGATATTTAAAAAGTCAAGATATTTATTTTATAAAATAGATACATTTGCAACATCAGGCATCAGGCAGCCACTGTCTGTATCAAAACTGCTGCTCTGAAACTGGAGTCTAAACAAGAAGAATTCACAACAGAAAGTAACTGTCACTAAGGATTGTTGAACTTCAATGTGGAACACAACCGTATGAGCAAATAAACTCTTGGCAAGGAGTAGATCTGTTAAAAACGCTAAAGAGTGGAGTAAAAAGGAAAAGGAAAAGGATCCAGCCTGACTTGCACCTCGTCACTGCCCTTCACTTCATTAGCATTTAAAAGCAAGAGGGTCTCTGTAGGACCTTCTGACATTTCAATATCGAATCCTCTCCTTTCTCCTCATTCAGAAACTCTCAGAGAGCTGAGTCATGCTGGAAAAAGCCGCATTATCTCTTCCCAACATCTGAAGAACGGCATCCGCAGGCTCATTTGGGCCTAATTTATATGAGCCTCACACACCTGGGTGACGAGACAAAAGGGAAAAGATCTGCTCTTAAACACTTGGGTGAAATCTTATGCACCATTACTGGTTAATAAATAGAAGCATGTAGAGATAATGAACCTGAGCTCAAATATCAAATATGAAACTGATTATGAGCAGGATACATGGATTCTTTGCAAGGCTGGACAAGTCTATCAAATGGCTGGTAAAAATCCAATCTCATTTCCAGTCCAGTCCCTGAATCTGACCAGTTTCTGAGTAATGATTTTGTTTGTTAAGTCACTCAGTGACCTACGTATGAATAATTCAAGTAGAACAAAGACCATCTAACTTTAGTCCTGAACCAGTGAAGAAACGGGTGCAGATGATCAGGCGGTGATCAGTATACTGGTGGTGCTGCACGTTGGTAGGAACTCCTTTATCTAGGCTCCCTGTATCTTTAAGCACTTTGCAGTCTGTCACAGTAAAATATTTGTTCCCACGTCCTTCATTTATTCTACTCAATATATGACTGGCAGGCAGAAAATAGTATCTTTGCACAAAGAAAGCAAAATATAAAGAAATGATGGGGCTCAAGACTTTTGTGCAGTACTTCGTGTCATTAATGAATTGCTAATATATTGTTTAAGTAGACAGAGGACCATACAAAGAGCTGATTACTACCCAGCCATGCAATAAAATAAATCTGTAAATCAATATCTTTTCATAGTTAACACTCTTTGAATGTCTGACCAGAAATGAACAAAAAGGTGTTCCTTCATCACTGGTGGATGGGGGGTGAGGGAAGTGTACCTGTATCCGATTTATTCTCCATCTGCTGCGCTGTCGCCTTCTCTGAGTCCATGACTGTGCTATTAGCTGCGTGTACACACGCACAAACACACACATACGCAGACGCAAACACACACACGACAAATGAAAATGCAACAACCAAGCAAGCTGATAACCACACAAACACACATGCAAATGAAATGCATTGGTGCAGCACATGTGCGCGCACACAAAGAAAAGTTGGAAACGAAAACACAACACCTAAGCATGCTATGTTGCTTAGCAACATATGATGTGAAATGCAAGCACACACACAAATGACACTCTGAGAAAGTATAAAGAAACACATTGCCACACACACAGAAACATAAACCAACACACGATTATCCACCTCAGTCTGTATCTTGCATAGTCTCTTCAGCTTAAGCTGAGCTTTTGGAGTGAAGGGGTGAAGTGTAGAACACAAGTGTCTGCACACACACCGCACACACAGACAGCCCCCCACATGCACTGTCTGAGCTACAGAGTGCTGGGTGCACTGCTCAAATCACCACAAAACCTTGTATATCCACTCCAGAATATTTACATTAGCTGATGTGATTTTTAACTCTGGGTTCAGGTCTGGAAATCACTTGGCTAGAGGGCTGCAGTGGCTATTCAGCTAATTCGATTATTGGATTCTGGATTCACTTAAAAACTTAAGAGCTCTATAATGTTAATATAATCCAAAAGGTCACTTTGACAGATTGTAATACACTATAGGAAGTGTAGGGGGTGACATGGACACTATTGTTTCATTTAAAAAGTGCTCTATCACAGTGATAGACTGTAATACACTAAAAGTTATTTATATTAATTAAACATACATCAAGTGTTATATACTTATGCCTGACAGTCTGTGCCTCTATTCCTGGGGGAAGGATATTGAGGGCTGCACAATGTGCTGTCTGTTTAGTGGCTATGGCGATACCAGTCTCTGCAATACTGACAGCACAGAAAGCTGCAATATGCAACTAAGCCTCTAATCACAGCCTTTCTGACAGGGTGAATCACACCACTGATATTTTGTCCATATCATGCAGCCCTACTAGGCACCAAATTATATTGCAAATCTGTAGTGAGAAGAAACGGTATAAGGTTGCAGTCCGGTTGCCTGAATGAACAAGGATGAACAGTCCGGTTGCCTGATTGAACAGACTTCATCTGTAGGAATGATCATTAAGCTGCAGAAAACACTCCCCCAGTCCGCTCTGAGCTCTTTTCTGTCCCCCTGTGGGGGGAGCTGTCTGTCCTTACTCACAGCTCTCTGGCTGGGTCTCCATCTCCATATTGATGTCACCATGGTTACTGGGCTGGGTGTTATGGGGTGCAAGTGTGACAATGAAGGTCGGGGGAGTGGTCTGAGGGTCCTCTGGAGGTGCTGCCACTAACGCAGCTATCAGAGAATGCAAAGTTATATATGACATGTTCTCTCTCTCTCTCACACACACGCACACACACACAATTTTCCACCACATACAGTATATAGTCACACAAAACACACTGTAATAATTATATTCAAGATCTTGTGCTGAATCAGTGCTTGTGCAGTTGCTGTGCTGTATGTGTAAATCCACATCCAGAGCTTATATGTTCAGAAATAGTGTTTAAGTGTATTTATGATGCGTCTCTCCTGTCTAGGACGACACTGACATTGAGCAGCTGTAAGAACATTTCAGAGGGAAAATCTGTGATGCAGATCTTACTGCAGGGCTTTAGGCTGTCCTGGCCATGGTAAAGGTGCTTTTGGCTGAGCTCACCTGGGGCAATCTCGGGGGGCCGCTTGGGTTTGATGATAAGTTTGGCTCCTCCTCCAAACACGGCAGCCCACATGCGGTTGTTGAGTGGGTGGGCTGCCAGCCGGAACAGTTCGTTACTGGAGTGTGTGCCAAGTCCATGGATGAGCAGACTCAGATACACGGCCACGACACTCTCACACAGCATAACGTTTAACCGTGGCTGCTCCTCGCCCTGAGCACACACCACCAGACTGATCAGAGACGCAACACCTGAGAGAAAAAGAAACACCAGAGGCACATTTAAACATTTACGGCCTGTTGTGATCATGATTACCAGACAATATATTGTGTAGATCAGATATGAAGGCATATATGTATAAATCTTTCTTGTTCCAACATGAACAAACTTCAGTACTTTACTCCCATTAAAACTACTGAATCTAGTTATATATTAATTATTTTTTTCTGAAATTACTATAAATATTAAATGATGCAGTGACAACACTGTATTATTTAATCAAACAGTTATAATGAATAAGTCAGTAATTACACACAATTTAGTTCATAACACTAAATCTAAAAAGAGCAGCATTCAAAATCAAAAACACACTGACGAGAGTCTGTGACGGTGCTTTTTAGAGCAACAGAGCTCCCTGCTTCTTGTTTAGTTTTTAGTTGCTTCTTTTTTCAGCTCATTTCTATTATATCCAGGGTCTGACAAATCAAGTAAATGTCTGTTACAGTGCATATATGCATGAATGTGACACCACACATGACCAAGGCAGTAATTAGCCAGCCAGATGACCTCTGACATATCAAAAACAAAAACAAGAACACCACCACCAAAAAAATCCCATTTAAAACTCTTTTGTTGGTCATTTCAAATGCTCTTGTGGGCCCTCTGGTGGCCACAGGGGTTACTGGAGCATCAGGCCGGCACTGGAATTTTCAGAATCGCGTGATAAAACATAGAAGGCCCTGATGGCCAAACAGATATAACTTAATAATACTTGATGATGGTACGAATTCCTTCTGTACCAAAATGAGCACATCACTCCAGGAATGAATGTATATCTAAGGCAGCTACACAAAAAGAAATGGAACAGACTGCCTACTCCCTCACATTTCAGAATGTCAGGGGTCCATCGGGTCACTAAATCCACACACTGCTGGATAAATATAGGTGTAATCAATTATTAACAAAGAATAATCCTTTATTACAGATTAGCTTTATGCTCTGTATGGCAGGCTTATACTCTGACCTCCACCTGACCTTTAGAGGAAAACCTGGCCTGAATGATGCCAGCTACTACAGGTGAGAGATCCACTTTTACATCTTACAGTAAAGGAAATGCCCTTTTATTTATTGGTCATATAGTAAATGAGATACATATAATAATATAGCCTAATATACGTCAGTTGTTAAGTAACTGCCATTTTCTCTGGTTTCTTTAAAAAACTTTTTTTTTAAATTCTATTTTTTAAATTTTTTTAAGCAGTGATAAGCTTCTCACTCTCACAAGGGTGTCAGAGAATTCTGGTGTGGAATGAATGCATGAATATGGACATAATGACCTAATGTTTATGAAATGTAATATTTAATGGACATTCAAACTCTTTACTGTGCTCCCATCTGTCTGTGCAGTTGGTAGCCTAGTGGTTAGGGCATTCGCCCTGTGATCAGAAAGTCCAGGTTTGATTCCCAAGACCGCCAGGCACTGCTGAGGCACCCTGAGCAAGGTACCATCCCCTCGCACTGCTCCCCGGGCGCCGTGTTCCTGGCTGCCCCCTGCTACACTTGGTGAATGGGTTAAATGCAGAGGATGAATTTCGTGCTGTTCACACTGTGTGCTGTGGTGTGTTCACGTATGACCGAATGATCACTTTCACTTCACTTTTGTCTCAAGATCTGCTGGCATAAACACTGGTAGGTAGCACAGAAGACCACACTCATCACTGTGCTGCAGAAAATGAGCTGATATGTTTGTCAAGCACTCCATCAGATTACGTCCTAACACCGCCTCACTACCCACACCCCCAACACTGCAGTCTTCAGCACTGAAGAGGCGTTTAAAAAGTGAATCTGCATTTTCCCGCTAATCAGAGCATGTAAACTCTCTATGATATTCATATTATTCCCATCTCTCTTTCTGATAAACAACCCCTATCCCTTCACCTCTCTCCATTTTAGTACACATAAAGGAAGGCAGTGAAGATGGGCCACAGAGCTCTGTCTCTTCACATACAGTACTGTGCAAAAGTCTTAAGCAGTCCCCGTCCTCGCAGTACCATCTGGAGAGTGTCTGATTGGCAACGGCTTCATTTTATTTATTTTTTTTAGCATAAACGATTCCAAACACACTCTCAGTGCAGCAAAAGCACCTCAATAGAAAACAACAAAATCATCCGTCATGGATCAGCCTCCCCAAAGCCCAGATCTCAACATTACTGAAGCAGTGTAGATCATCTGGACAGAGAACGGAACAAAAGACAGCCGACGTTCATGGACGAGCTTTGGAACCTCCTTTAAGAAGCCTGGAGAACTATTCCTGAAGATACTTAAAGAAATGACAGGAGAGCTTGCCTAAGAGAGTTCAGGCTGTGAATGGTGGGTCATAACAGTAGTACAAACCTGCTGTCTCAAAGAAATGAGGGGGGGGAGGTTGCACAAAACTGTATGTAAAAGAACATTGTTTTGAATGGATTCTGTGTGTTGAGCCTAACTGAGACATGAAAGGGCGCAACTAAACATTTGGTTTTCCATGATATGGAACCTTTAAAGAACATATATCAGAGGACACTCAAGGTTTCAATGCTGGTATCAAAAGAGGAGCTACACACACCATTTCTAATTATAAGTGATTATAATATCCTTAAATCCAGGTATGTGAGGTAATGTATGCACAGAACACACACACTAAAAGTCTCTGTACCTGGCCACTGTGCAGGTGCAGAGGTGGGCGTGGCATGCTCCTCGATGCTCTCCGTGCGTAGTCTCCGCCTGTCGCTCAGAAGCAGCCCCTGATACACCATCCCTGTGAACTGATTGGCCTCCGTCTGGCTGCTGCAGACACACAAGTGTGTGTAGGAGAGTATGAGTGTGTGTGTTAAGTGAGAGCGGAAATGTTTGGAAGTGTACAGTGTGGGTGAGTGTGTGTGCGTGGGAAGGAAACTCAGCATTATCTAACACTGGATTCAATGGATCATATAAAATGGATAAACACAGTAAAGGAATATAATTAGCAAATTAATTATTGTAAATCAGGCCTAGTTTTATAAAGTTTTGATATATTGTTAAAAAACAACAATGACAATAAGAGGTTCTCAAACACACTGAACAAAAACAAACTGCAAAATTTTGTAGGAAAAAAAACCAGTTTGAAATATTCTTCCAGCTTTCTGTCACACCACAGATCAAGAGCTTGTGTGCAAGGGTGTGTATGTGTGTGTGTACCTGTAGCTGTGGCTGTCACACAGTGCTTGGTAAATGCAGGCAGAGAGAGAAGCACCCAGAGTGTGAAGAGCATTCACCTGCAAAAGATTAACAACAATCGAATCACCAACAACAACACAACAGAAAGAAGCAGAGTGAGTAAAAAAGAAGAGAGAAAATGAAAGACAGAGAGAGGTATCAAGAATAGAGTAAAACAAGAAAGCAGTGAGAAAGCAAGAAAAGAGACAAATAGAGCAAGACAAATGAGTCAACAACATGAGAATTTAAAATGTCAGGTGTGAGCATGTGTGTGGGTCCAAGAGTGTGTGTGTGTGTGTGTGTGTGTGTGTGTGTGTGTGTGTGTGTGTGTGAGATTGCTCACTCTGTCATCTAGTAAGTCAGGGTGTGGCGGAGCCTCCATCTGGACGATGGTGTAGAGGATGTCGTGGATGTGGTTGCTAAGGTGCATCACCGGGTTTGCTATGACCGTCTTGGTGGGAGCGATGCTGGCCGACAGGAGGGGCAGCGTGGTGGGCAACGGCAATGGAGACTGCAGCTGCTTCACCGTTGTCTCCTGGGGGGGGTGGGGGGGAGATCTTTTAGTCTAATATACTATTCTCTACAATAACTTGGAAAGACATATAGCCATGAAATAAACATTACACTTCAAACACAGCAGAAGCATTCTACTCTTCATTAACTCAATGTGGCTAGACACACACACCCACACCCACACCCACACCTTACAATATGTATTTCCCCTTGGCTGCAGCAGGACAGGGTGTACTTCCAGCAACCCAATTCAGCTTCACTTTTCCTAGATACAGTTTTCACTGTAATGACCAAGAGTTTCAGTACACCATAGAAAATAATATTAGACTAATATTTCGACTGGAGAACTTGATCTGTTTGAGCTAAACTGAACAGAACTGAAGAGTCTATGGATCATAGAAAGGTCTGACATAAATAACAGCTGATGTAAAACATACTAGGACAAAAGTGTTAAATTGTTCTGTGATAAATTATGCAATCAGAATACGGCATTAATATCTTTGGACATGTAAAGCTCTTTCTCTCTCTCTCTCTCACACACACACACACACACACACACACACCTGCTGAGACTCCTGCAGCAGGAATAGTAGCTCCATCCGGACGGAGGTGACCCCCCCGCCCTTGGCTCCGTGCAGGCTACAGTAACTGAGGAAGACTCTGAGCAGCGCCTGGTTTTTCCTCAGCCAGGCCTTTCGCCGCTCCGCATGCAGTTGTTTCGCCTGTAGCCTGCGCCTCTCCAGCTGGTGACGCTCATATGTCCCCGTTTCACTCCTCTCCTGCGATTCGTCAAGATCTATTGAACCTTCCCCGCCCCATTTCTCCAGCTCCCCCACCCCCTCCTTCCCTTCCACCTGTGAGAGACACACACACACAAACAGACAGATGGGTTCAGTTATGACTATATTGATACTGATATCAATAATGATCCTGCTTATTGATACTGTCACTGATCTACTCTCCATAATCTGATGTAAATATAAAAGAACTCTCATAAAAAAATGTGGGAAGATTCAGCGGTTATTTTAAATTGATTTAATGGGAAATAAGAATCTTAATGATATTCTGAGTTTGCTGTATGTATAACGAGGGAGAGGCATCTGCTCCTCCCTCGTTTTCCCAGAACATTTCCATATTTCAGTACTGACTTGTCTGGGACAAGAACATATTTAGTACCAATTCAGTACCAGTTCTCCATACATATCACTAAGTGAGCTCCAGTGTTGTCAGCTGACTAACTACACTCACTGTAGGAAGGAAAGTCTGTCACTTTAGCTTTTCATGATGCAAAAATACATTCTTAACAAGACGGTAATGACATTACCGTTAAAGAGTAGTATTAAACTACAATGCATTTTTTTAAATGAGAAAATTTGAAGTGTTTTAGCTCTGATTTTGGGTCCTTCTGCCCGCCATAGCCAGTACAGGGAGCTGTACTCAGCTGGGACTCTCCCATAGTCATTTTTAAGGTTGCTTGTCCCTGAACTCTCTCTTCTTATATACTGCTCAGTCAACTCGACCAGAAAAATCTAATCTTTAAACTCAAAAGCACAGGCCCAGAGTTTCAAGCAGCCTCGGAGGAAAAGCAGCTCCAAAAAGCACCTAAAATAATAATTATAATAATAATATTTCACAATTGTAATCTCTGTAAATACAGTGATTGTGTGGATCCCACAGATCTGTGGAAACAACAGAACAAAAAACACCAGCCTTGTAGTTGCAGATGCGATGCATGGCCTCGATCTCCTTTTCCAGCCAGTTATAGAGCTGGAAGCGGAGTTTTCCTCCGTCCACCTCATATCCGGTAGCCAGCGTCCGCAACTCTGTCATCAGGATCTTCAGACACGCTCGGAATTTCAGCTGCTCTGCGATCACGTCCACTTCCGAATCACTGTCAGAATCTTCCCGCTGGAGACCAGATGCTTTCTCCTTAGGCTCCAGCTCCGGCTTCTTCATCGTCAGGCCAGTGTCCTCCTCATCTTCCTCATCTTCATCCTTGTCTTCGCCCCAGTCTAGCTGAAGTCCCTCGTCTTCAGTCTTTGTCATGGACTGGCTCCAGTCCAAACCTTAAAGTCAAAATTCATATCACTTCAGATCAGACCGATTCACCTCAAAAACTATTATCATCATTATGATGATGTGCATGTGTGTGTGTGTGTGTGTGTGTGGTGTCTCTTTGACTTCAGCTATGCTGCTATAAAAGTGTGTATCTGTGTGTGTGTTTGTGTAACACCAGTCCAGTCTTCCCTTTACTGCTTTTTGCCCACTGGTCTCTGGTGGGTTTCCATTTCTTTTCTAAATTATTATTTACATAAAGTTACATGCTAAATACTGTCTGTGCTGTGTCAATTTGTGAAATGCCATAGTTTGACTTTTTTTTAAAGGGGCCCTATTCTACATTTTGTTGGTATTTCATCTTTCCAAAATGTTGCTGCAATATAATTAAAAATTTCCCACAATTCATTTATGGCCACTTACCCGAAGGAGATGTATGTAAGTGCAATTGTGACACTACAATATTTACGGATTTCAAACGGAATTGCAGAAAATAGATGAGCAGTAAAGCTGCAATACTGATATTCTGTCCATGTTGTTCTATAACATACTACAACAAATTCTTGTTTATGTTATGGTCCATGATATGGGGTTTTAAAAGTTAGGATAAGGCATTAAACACTAACAGATGAAAATAAGAGAGCCGCAAACCTGTAGAAGTACCAGAACCCCAGGCCTGTGTTGGCGCTGGAGTGCCCCAGTCCAGGTCTGTTGCCTGGCCGCCGTTCTCCTGCTGGGCACTAATGTTAGCATGGGATGAGCCTTTGCTGAGGGACGAGGCTTTTTTAGTCACTTTGGGAATTTTGGACAGGACCTCGAGGGCCAGGACTGGGCAGCCCACCTTGAAGTGAGCGTTAGCGGTGGTAAAGAACAGCTTGCGCTCGATTAGGTTGATTTCATCTGCGCTACTGCGCTCAGATGTCAGACCCACCGTGGCCAGCGAGCCATCGGGGCCGGCAAAGTGCCTCCGGATGATGAGGGGGTGCGTTCGCAGGTAGTTATAAAAGCTGAACACCGTAGGATTACATGACTTCACCATCACGTCTAAAAGAGAGATAGAGGAGCAAATACTGTTAAAAACAAACTGTAAACATTTGAAGGTAAATAGATTAATAATTGTTTGTGTGATTTACTTACTGATGGATTATCAGATGCATAAAAGCATAAATATAAAACTCAAGAGTAAAAGACAACGTATCGACTGTAATCCTGAATCTCCATTATCCTGCAGTGTTGATCAGCAGTTTGAAGTGTTAAGATGTTCAGTTTTGCTACGCTTTATTGGAGAGCAGTCAGGGGGTGCAACCATGTGACGCCAAACACTTGAAGGGTTGAATGATCAGAACAGTGAGGTGTGAGGAGCTCACCTGGCTGTTCATCATCCTCTTTGGGCGTTTGCTCCAGCAGGGTGTCCAGAGCCTTGGTGTAGTCCTTCATGATCCAGAATGCGATGCTCCTGAGGAACGGATCAGGGTGCAGTTTAGTGCAGGAGAACCCGGTTCCGTCTCTCTTGCAGCCCAGAACCTTCTCATACAGAATGCCTTGACAGGTGGAAGAGCTCTCAAAGTCGGCCTCGTACAGACGGGCGACGATCATGGCCAGTTGAATGTCCTCCATCTTCTCCAAACACACCTGAACACAAAAGCAGTGGTCAGAAACATACTTCAACTATGAAACGCAGACAAACGTCTGTGACGTTGAGTTTTCTATGCTGAATGCTTTGACAGCTTTGGTATAATACTTAATTTTCTGTGTCATGTAATCAATAAATTCAAATACAATCATTAAGGAAGACAGAAAAAATGACTGTTGTTAATGATTGTTGTTAAACTAGGAATCATGCATCCCATTTTCACAACAACAACAACAACAACTCAAATATTAATGCCTTTTTATTACGCTGAACCAGAGCAGACAGGGGTAACCTTAACTTCCTCTGAGTGGTGTGTGTGTGTGTGTGTGTGTGTGTGTGTGTGTGTATCTGTTGGCTGTGTCTATATGTTTTGACTGAATGCAGGCCGGACACTGGTGTAGTGTGGTGAGTTTATCTGTTGGTTTACACACAGGCAGGACAGTCCAGGGTTACACACACAAACCTGATACACACACACAAAATACACACAAAGGCCATCACGACTATAGTACTGATAAAGACTTTATTTGTATATTTATTTTTAATAATTTACTCTAAAAAGCTCTAAATGGGGGGGAAGAAAACATCTACAAAAGTGCCCACCGTCGAGGACAAGAACACATTCAATTTGATCAAAACAATAAAATTCTCTTCTGTTGCTTGTTGCTTGTCTCTTGCAAGGACAACCAAACATATTTTAGTTCAACAGTGAATTATAAGTCATAGAAAATGCTCTGGATATTTTAGCTGTGATAGTCCTGGAAGCATTTTTTTGGTTATGCAGAGGAACATCTTGTATTTGGTGCGCCACATATATGTCTTGCCATTGCAGTCTTTGTTCCCAGCATGCAAATCCATCACATGACGCATCGCTGGATGCGTACAAGCATGTGTACAAGCGTCTCACACCCTTTTTTCAGCAAAATATTTTTAAGTTTTTATTTATTATTATTTATTTATTTTAATTTTTTTAAAGTTTGAGATCTACACAGAATCTACATGACATATGGTCATGAAACAAAGCTTCCTGTGATGGCCCCACTGTTGTCCTGAAGGCCCCACTGTTGTCTTAAGGAAGAATTTTTGTGTAAAACTGTTTTAGCCTCCCTAAGCTTCTGACACGCCGGTATCTCCTCCAGCTAATGAGAACTTAGTTAAAGGGGTCATGGGAAAATCTGGGCAGGAAGAGGTGAAGAGCGATAGTGTGACCGTATGAGACAGTAACACACCTCGATTGCATCTTTCAGCGATCCAGCGAGGAGGAAGAAGCCGGCCGACTGTTCAAAGCGCTGCTTCCCCAGCAGAGAGAAGGCGTTCTTCATGGCTGCTTTCCTCCAGCGGTCGTCGCTGAAGTTATGGCTGAAAAACTGGGTCATCTTCTCATCGTGCTGAGACCTGCACAAAAAAAAAATATCAGCTCTATGGAAACATTAGTATCATTATTGCTGCTGAGCATAAATTACAAATTATTTAAAAAAAAAAACACACAAAAAACAACCAACCAACAATAAAAACAGCAGTGAACCAGTGTAATAGCGAGACAGACACTTTAATCTGTTTAATGGAGAAGTTACAAAAAGCTAAAAAGCATGAAAAATGGTATGAAAGATGAAAACCTTTCCTAAACATAAAATCACATTTTTAGAGGTTTTCCCATTACTATCTACAGTCCTCTACTTTTCAGTCCAGTCCCTGAACCTGACCAGTATTTGTTCATTAAACATTACAGTGACCTACTTACAAATCATTCAAGCAGAACAAAGACCACCTAACTTAGGTCTTGAACCAGTGAAGAAACAGGTGCATGTGATTCCAGATGATCAGTATACTGGTGGTGCTGAATTCTGAGTGGTTGGAACAGCTTTATCTAAGCTCCTAGTATCTTTAGGCACTTTGTAGCCTCTCACAGTAAATCATTTGTTCCTATTTCTTTCATTTAATCAACAAAGTATGGAAAAGATAAGGCAGAAAATACTAGCTTTGTATTCATGCAAAACATAAATGAGGTGTGGCTCCAAACTTTTGTACAGTACTATAAAGTTATTTGTTTGAGGAATTCTGAAACTTTCCATTTATTAAACTCAAACACTGCAGGGTCAGATGGATGTGTGTCACAGAAACAGCAAAAAATGGCTTTCTGGAAGTTAAAGCACAAGATTCTGAAGACCAAGGCATGTAATATCAGGTTCATCAGGCGAGGAGGGGCTGAGGAGTACCTGAAAAGACCCCAGAGCACAGCCTTCTTCTTCATGGCCAAATAAAACAGCGCAGCATCCAGAGGGTCATTATTTCTCTGGAATGCCGCTTTGGCAACCTGCCCAGAGAGAGAGAGAGAGAGAGAGTGAGAGAGAGAGAGAGTGTGTGAGAGAGAGAGTGTGTGAGAGAGAGAGAGAGAGAGAGAGAGAGAGAGAAAGAGAGTAAGTAAGGGGACTAATGTAATGCTGCATCATCATGTCTGACTACCGTCACTGGGCTATAAATAAGGCTGTACTGCTCAGCAGACAAATCAACAACGCTAATTATAGAAACAATTAACTGAAAAGTAGGGGCTGAAAATTGGTCTATAAAGTCCGTATGCCACTCAGATTCACTCTGACAGAATATAATACACTATAGGAAGTACAAGGGGTGATATATTAAGAATGGTGATGAGAGGAACCGAAGGACAAAGAATAACTGACTAGGCAATTAACTGAATACTACTGATTAATTTTTTTAAATAACCATTCATAGTATTAAGCATGTTCAACAGGATTACAGTTAGAGCTGCATGTTCTGGACAAAATATCAGTATTGCGATTTTACTGCTACACACTGCCATTGTGATGCTTTCAAATAGTACATTCCTCCCCCATCAATATAGGCCATACATGGAAAATAAGCTACTAAATCTTACTTTTTGTGATATGACAAAACCAACACATTTGAACTTATCTCCTTATATCTACAGCAGTTAACCTCTGCGCATTTATGCACCAATTTACCAACACCCTTAACGGTTTTGTTGGATTGCACCAAAGACCTTGATTCATGAGAACACCCAGTAATTCACCTGGAGCTGTGATTGGTCACCTTGTCAGGAACACTGTGACTGGTTAGAGGCTCATTTGCATATTGCAGCCTTTTGTGATATCAGCATTGCAGAGACAGATACTGTGATAATGATTACCACGCAATATATTGCGTAGCCCTAGGTACAGTTCCTATGTCCATAGACATAAACATCAGCCTACTGCCAATATTAAAGACTTTTTAAGAATAATAAATTATTCTCCAGATTGGTATGAAGTCAATGACTGTGACTACATAATTTGGGCTAAATTTGGCAGAAAGTGTGGTGGTGGTATGTGCTGCTGAAAACTGCTGACATATTTCAGTTGTAGGAGTCAGAGACATTCTAGAACTCAGATACGCTACGGGTGTGCTCTACATATGTTACAGCTGCGCGTCTCACCTTCTCCACCATGCGTCGGAGAGTATTAATGTTTCGGATCCACCAGCCGACGCCAACAGCTCGGAGTTCGGACCACTGTGGATCGCCCCTCTGCATGGCTGGAATCATATTCAACATTTCCTCCTCTGCCTCAGAATGGAACGCCCAGGCAAAGTGACATGTAGAGACTCCTGCAGGACAGAGTTATTACTGTATCTTTATAATTGATACATGTAAATTATCTCTTTTCTGATTGGGCTTAAATATGTAAAATTTAATTTTAAACTCAGTTTAATATTACCCTTAACGAAAATATTAAGGTAAGATCATACAGACTGTACAGTAATTCATGCATGGGCATTTTCCTTGGTATAAACAGGTAAATACAGTAATACATGTGTAATTTTAGTAATAAAATACAGTAGTGGTGATCACCAATCATTTTTACAGTTCAATAAATTACTGTTCATCAGCGGCGCGTCTTATTGTGGAGACGCAGACATTTGGATGGCGACTGAGCTCAACAGCCTCTTTTAAGTTAATTTACAGTACAGTAATACAACTACTGGGTTTATTTTTTGATATATCTAAGAAAGACCCACGGAAAGCTGTTTGTAAAGCGTGCAATGCCAACATTACTAGTGGGGGTGCATCCACAAAACGTTGGGATTAATTTATCATATAAAATCAAAACATCCCGATCGAGCACAGAAGAGGCAAGACCCTTCCAGCACACCCACTCAGCCCAAAATAATTAATACACTATTTTGTTAAAAGCCTACATAGAATGTTGTTTATCTTTCAACAGTTTTAAAACACTTGTTCTAAATGCACTGTGTTCATGCACTTCACTCAGAATATTAAAATGCACATTCTCTTGTTTTATGAGAGAAGATATTTAATTGTATAATATTTCAGCTTTCTTGCTTTTAGGCTCTTCCCGAGTGGGGCCAAGTAAAATATTTTATTTCAAATTTTATTTTATATTGTGCATTGTTTGAATGCTAAAAATTCAAACAATTGTATTGTAACAGATTTATTCTTTTAATAATTTCATAATAATTTCTTTCTGTGTTTTGGTTTCAGTGTTTCCTCATTTTTGGTTTTTGGCCAAAAAAAAACAAAAAATCATTTCAGTGCATCCCTACTATTTATGTAACAAAAAAATAGTTGTTTCTTAACAATTTAGAAGTAAAATGCGTAAAAAAAAAATAAAAATGTTTTTTTGAGTAAAACGGTAAGTTTGATGCTCATATAAAAACTGCGTGTGAATGGATCCACGAGTCCTGATCCCCGCAAAACTGGGGGATTACTGTATATGTGCAGTGAGATTGTGAATGTGTTACCTTGGTGAAGTAACTGAATCCGGTAGAGGGGGGGCAGTGATGTGAGCAGACAGGTGTGTAGCCGCATCGCCAGCAGGTAGCGCAGACCACACTCATCTAAAGCCTCCCCGCCTGGAGAACACACACACACACACACACACACACACACACACACACACACACACACACACACACACACACACACACACAC